>CAUYQG010011046.1:0-25047 GCA_963574415.1 Tarsius wallacei
GAGCTGTCAACAGATACATGAAAAAATGCTCAGCCTCAGTAGTCTTCAAAGAAATGCAAATTAAAAGTACACTGAGATACCACCTAACTCCATTCATGATGGCCATAATCAATAACTCGAAAACAAAAGATGCTGGAGCGGATACAGGGAAAAGGGAACACTTCTACACTGTTGGTGGGAATGTAAATTAGTACAACTTCTGTGAAACACAGTGTGGTGATTCCTAAAATATCTAAAAATAGACCTTCCATATGACCCAAAAATCCCCTTTCTGGGAATATACCCAGAGGAACTCAGATCACTCTGTGAAGAAGATACCTGCACACTCATGTTAATTGCAGCATTATTCTCAATAGCCAAAATATGGAACCAACCGTGCTACTCACTGAAAGAGAACTGGATAAATTGTGGTACATATACACAATTGAATATTATGCAGTCATAAAGAAAGACAAAATTATGAACTTCACAGAAACGTGGATGGACTTACAGTCTATAATACTGAGTGAACTATCACAGAAACAAAGAACTGAATACCACATGTTCTCACTCATAAGCAGACCTTGAACAACTTTCATAATACTGTAAGAAAGGGATTGGTAGTAGTGGGAAACTGCCAGGGGAGGAGGGGGCACACCTCATCAACAAGGGTACCTGCATAATAAACGTTTGCATACCTTAACCTGAATTGTACTCCATATCTTTAAAATAAAAAAAAATTTTTTTAAAGAAAAAGCATCACGATAGGTATATTGCATCAAATGGAGAATACTTTAAAAGTGACTGAAGTATAAACATGTAAGAATAAGTACACAATTTTTTTTATATAAAAAAGTAAACAACTGATATATTTGTAGGAAACAGGGTGTTAAATTTCTCTCTTGGTAAGTATAAACTCGTCCAAGGAAGCACTACAGTATTTTAAGAAATCACATATTCTTGAAATTAGATTTGATTTACTCTTTGGAGTATATAATTTATGTGGCTCACTAGTTTGTGAAGGACCTGAGATGGGATGGAAGTCACTTATAAACAGGATTTTTGAAGTAAATGCATATATTGAGTAACATACACCGAAGAACTTCACTGCTCTCATAAGACTTCTAAATCTACATAGCAAATGCTATTTAATTTCTTAAGGGTCCATGTGATGGACCCTTAAATGTAACAGATATGCATCTGTAGCACTGAAATAAATGTCTCTCCTTGGACTCTGAGTAAAGGAAGATGTTTTTCTTTAGTCTTGGTATATAAAAAAGGAGTGAATGGGAACATCCTTATCTTTTCTTCTTCCTGCATTCTCTTTATGTTGTGTAGTTTGCTTTTTTATTAGTCAGGTACTCTCTCTCCTGAGATGACTAGGACATTTGCTTTGCTGTCATCCAAGTATCTTTTCCAAGACACCTGCTTGGAAGTAAGCACTCCTATCCCCTCCAGGTTATGCATGCAGACTCCTTGTAAAGGCTGAAATGAAAGCCTTTTATAGATGTGTTTTATAGAAACATTCTTTGACCTCCTTTGGGACTTCTGTTGGCATATTTATGTGAAAAAAACATATATATATTTTAAGAGTACTGATTATTTTTCACAGCCTAGGCATTCAGAACAGATGAGAGTCTGTATTCAAACCAGTTCTACAGACGAATCTTTCATGGTGATCACAAACTGTGCACCCTGAACACATGACGAACTTTAATAGTTTTCTGGCTTTTACCTGGAGAGATTTTATTTTGACCTTTATATAATTATGTATTATCAGCTCCATTTTAACTGCCTTTCAGAAAGTGGATTGTAACTTTTTTCACCTTCATAGATTTCTCCCTTCTTTCCCTTCATTATCTTTCCTAGGCAATCACGTTCTCCCTTTATTTTAATGTTATTTCTTTTTGCTTTGTTTTCAGAAAGTAGGATGAAATTTTTCTCTAAATTTTTCAGTACTACGCCCTAATTGCTAGCTTGTGAGAAACTAACTTCCATTTTTTTCATGTAGTAGCTAAACTCAAAAGGCAATGGTTTACTTCTTTTGAAAGTGGAGGCAATATTGAATATAAAACTTTTTTCTTTTGTTTTGAACCCTTGAAGCAATACTGAAATCTTTATTTTAACTTTATCTGAGATTTGGCAGCTTTTACTTCCTCTAGCAAGGAGAACAAACTCTCAAGCAGTCATCTTTAAAAAACCACAAATTGTCTGGAAATTTATCAGGTTTCTTGAAGAATATTGCCTGTGAGGAGAAGATCGTCATTATTTGAATGTACTCTGTGAAACCAGTCTTCAAGGCATAGGCAGCTAAAGCTTTTCAAGTGGAAGCTCTGAATACAGTTGGTTAGACTTTAATGTAATTTTGATTTTTAAAAAATTAAATATCTGCTTTTCATTAATCAATGAATGACTACAATTTCTGCTATTACTCTGACAAGTCTTAAGGCAAACTATATTTTCCTGTGAACAATAGCTGTCTTGACTTAGAACTCGCATATAACAAACTCAGTATGGAAGCAGGAAAATAGAAGCTGCTGCAGAGTGTTTTTTTTAAACATTTTTTTCCTCCTCCATATTCCTTTCCATTCACATCAAGAATCCTCTTTGTCTTTTAGGGACCTTTATTTTCCAGTTCCTGTCTTACATTATTTTTATTTCATGGGTATAGATCAAAATCATATACTTGAACCATTGACAATTTGCTGCCAGCATAGTGGAAGAGTACAAAACTGAAGGGATTTGGACACATGTACAAATGTGAATCTGGCAGAGAAACTGGAAAGACAAGTGGTATGTATGTTAAAAAAAAAAAAAAGAGGAGAATGAAAGAGAAAGGGAGGGGCAGAGAGAGAGAGAGAGAGAGAGAGAGAGAGAGAGGATTAGCCAAATACTTAGATATTTAGCAATTAAAATCAATTTAACAAGCACACAAAGAAAAGTTTAGACAATGTATGCCCGAGATCACCTAACACTGAGAACTTCATCACAGTTCTCCACTCAAGAGTGGGGCCTCTGTAGCATATAATTACGTGTTAAATGGGAAATACTATCAGATAGCTATTTAACTACTTACCTCATGAGATAAATTGCCACATATAAATCCTGTAGCAAAATTATTCTAATAAACAAAATGGATACTAAAGTAGCCCATTATGATGCTGCATTATTATTAAAAGGAATGAAAGAACATGTGCTAGTTTTTGTTTGATACTCTGTTTACTTTGCTTTGTTTATTTTTCTGCCCCACATAAGATTTCCTATTATCTGTGAACTCCGCAGTATGTGTAGTCTTGGTCCACTTTTTCCAATAGCAAAAGCAAAGGAGTGAGACACTCTGTTCTCTTGGCTGCCAGGTGCTGACATGTAATTTAACTTCTGCCAATCAGATGTTTCAACTTAGGTTTTGCTATGTTGAGCCGGTCAAGCGAATATCAGGTTATGGCCAGAATTCATTTGTACTTATGATCATGGACAATGACCTACAGCAATGTCCTGAACACAAATTGCTTCTGCTAAAGACAGTAGTCTCATTTTCTGTTTCTTTGACATTCAAAATCATCTTGATGTCTCTTGATTCTCCAAACTTAACTCTGTATGTTCTAGGCAATAATCTGAACCTTAGAATCCATCAAATATACATATGTATGTTTTCTTTTTCCTTCCCCAGGGATCCAGAGTTGAATCTTGCAATCAATAACCCTATCTCAATCCATAAAATAAATCTTTTTTACGAAGCGTGAATCTAGTTATTAAAAATCTATTACATCCAGTTCACCGGCTCTTATTAAAACACAGTCTACCTATATGCAGAAAGAGGGAACTGACAGGAGCTAGCCTCTCTAACGTTGATCTCTGGTTGGCCCACATCTTTTGCTTGCCACATAAAATGCTTTGCCTGCTCAAATTACAATCAACAGGTGTATGTATTTTCTTTGGCTTAAAAATGGAGTAGAAGAAATTTTCTTGGCTATATTAAGAAAGATTTTGCACCTGCAAGTCATTTATTCCTGAGAAGGTAAACAATTTAATTTGAATTCATAAACTTACATTTTAAATTGAGATAAATAATTTAGAAATATATGCATATTGCTGATAATTTTATGTTAGAACATTTACTTATAAGCTGTTAATATACACACATATTCAGGGAAAAGTAAAAACTGAAATACCATTTTGAGTGACTCATTTCCTTAAATGTAACTTTTTAAGAACTTAGAGGTTCTATCAGAGGTATGATACTTTTGTTACAGGAATTTTGAAAACTGCAGTGTCTAAATTTCAAGGTTGGAGTGGATTTGTGTCTTCTGATGTGGTCTCTCCTTTTCAAAATGGGAAATTGAATTTTGTGCTAACAGGCTAAAGCACTTTCCTTTAGAAGATCAGGATATGACACTCTACAAAGGCTAGAGCTCTCCTTTTTAATCCTGTTAATCCAAGTACATTCACTTTATCTACTAGGTCAGTTAAATATAACAATCCGTTTCCAGATCTATTACACAGCCATCTGAATTTGGAATATTTCTCTTAGAAAATGTAATTTTTAGATTAAATCTCTGTGTGTGTTTATATATGTGTGTGATTTGTGCACTCTCAATACTTACGCTGTCACCACTGGCCCTCATCTTTCCAAAAAACACACCTCTTTAACACACAAGCCATCATTTTAGAGGTCCCTAACTATATTTGCTAAACATACAGCCTTTCTTTAGGAAACACACACAACTACCACCAAATAATAGGAAATTAAAAAGTAGTCATAATGATGTTGCTCTATCTTTTTATATATAAATATTTTGGAACGGAATTTAATTTATCTTATTTCAACTTTTTATCTATTATATCAATTCCATTTTCAAGAATAATCCTAACGCTCTCTCTCTCTGTCTCTCTCTCTTACACACACACACACACACACACACATACACACACACACAGTGTTATGTCATTTTCTGCACTAATAACAAAACAAAATGAAACAAATTAGCAAAAATCTGTAGGAGCTTTCTTTCACATCTTATCATAGCTTCCAAGGCTCCATCACCTAGTCTTTCTTTTTCTGTGACCACATCTCCTATCCATTTTCTTCTACTCTACCAGATTCTGGTCATGTTGACCTTTCTGTTCCTCAAGTAAACCAAGTTTACTCTCCCTATGGTCTTGGGTAAGTTACTACTTGTGCCAGGAATACTGCATTTACAGATCTTTGTCAGAACCTTGTTGTGTTTATCATTTAGATTTCATATCAAAGAGCCTCCCATCACATTTTTTTTCTGAGAAGGCTTTTGTTGACCTCCTTCTCTATCTGCTTTCACCAATAATCACTCTCTATAGTATCATCTTATATTTTATTCATTGTGCTCAAATCTATCTGGAATAATCTTGGTCATTTATTTTCTGTCTCCTCCTGTCTAGAGTGAACACTCCACAAGCAGGGACTTTATTTCATTTATTAGCTTTTATAATAATGCCTGGTTAATTGTCCAGGTTCAATAAATATTTGGAATGAATGAAGAGATGAAGTAAGCTACCCACTCTGATTCTTCTTGAAGTTTATTATAGATATTAAAGTAAATATTGTAGGATAAAATAGAGGAATAAACATATAGTAAAAGTATACTTAGAAAGATCTTAAATATATGGCTGCAATCATTGTGAGAATCAAGTTTATTAATTAAAAGACATGATCTGCTATTTGATTAATTTACTCTTTTATGTATTTGGTTACATTTAAGTGAAAAGAGGTTGCCGGGAAGCAAGAAAAATGGAAATAGCTAAGTGTATAACATTTTTCCTGATGCTATTATATTTTTACATTTAGGAAATCAGAACATGAATTATGACAGTGTTTCTCATCATATAGAGAGAAGAACATTGGTCCGTGATGTTATATTTCCACATAGAAAGAGTATAAATATTGATTTGGTATGTTATGCATTAATTATGGGGAGTCTTTTTATTTGTAATGTGCAAACATATGTTTGTACCTGTTGTTAGTTCTTTCACAGCTATGATTTATCAGTAAATAATGCCAATATTGAGTCTCTAGAAATACAAGTTAAAAGTTTTGCTTTGCCTTTGGAGGTATTTTCTGTTTCTGAATCAAGAAATGCTTGGCATCTATGACAGAAAACACATTTTTCTACATTTTGATGTTGGGAATAAAAATAGCTTGATAACTTCTCTAAGATGATCGGGCTAAGCATTAATAAAATTGGGGGAAACCAGAGCTCTAGTTTGAAGTTTTATTTTTTGTTGTTCAAAAATTCAATTTTCAATATCTAAAAGCAACTTATTTACCTTTATCTTTCCTTAATGGAAACAAGTTCTTCAATACATTCACAAAAATAAATTCTGTCTTTAAAGAATCACTTTGAAGATATTACATATTTATTACAAAACCCCTCCAATTCAAGCTTAGATAAAACGAGCAGAAGCACACAAACCTGGCATAGGCAATGTCCTTCCTGTTTCCCTGTTCCTGTCTTTGAATGCAATGTAACATCTGATAGAAAGGAAAGTGCATTACAGCAACATTAACATGCCAAGTTTCCTTGCAGGCTGTGCCTGCCAAGCAAATAAATGTGCAGTGTGAATTAACAAGCATGCCGCACCTGGATTTTCTCAGTGATATTAAAAATAATTCTTCCCATAGCAAAAGTATGGTAGCACTGGTGCCTTCAGACCTAATATTAGTAAAATTTTTATACCCTGAAGCAAAGTAAGGAAGGTTCAGAATCCTGGGAATGTAATTGTATCCTTTCTACCTTCTAAAATAGCATGAGGTTTTGCTTTAGATTTAAGAGAAGGGGGGAAAATGGTTAAAAACAGTACTATATAGTCAGAAATGCATTGTGTTAAATCTAGATAACATGGACACATATAACTTTTATTGAGTGCTTACTGTGTGCCTGACACTTTTCTAAGTGCTCAAAATTTATTAATTAGTTGGCCTCTAATTCTACAATTCACTTCATCCTTGCTTTCCTCTTTTAGTACTAATACTCCTTACCTGTCCTGCTTTTAAAATTCAACAGTGTTTTATTTCCCTGTCTCATGCTAGATGCTTTCTTTATCACTGCTTTATTTTCCCATTGTCTGTCTTCCTCTATTAGAATGAGTGCTCCTCAAGGACAGACATTTTTGTGTTACTAGAATAGGTTAGTTTATGTTGCAGTAACAAAAACAACCTCAAATCTCAATGACTAAAACCAATAAAGTTTATTGTTTACTCATGTAATATGTTCATCATGAATCTGCAGGAAGTACTACATGATACATCATGCAGGAATCCATGAATGTAGCAACTTAATCTCAAAATATGCTTCCATGATCCCAGAGGCTGGGAAAAGCAAAGTGATGAATTGCTCACTTGAGCTTAAAGTTTCTACCACAAAGAAGCACATGCTACTTCTCACATTTTATTGAACAAAGAAGGTCAAATGGCCATGCCTGATTTCAGCAGAGCTGGAAAGGTGACTACATTGTAGTCTGTTTTATTGATTCGCACATCCCAAGGACTGGTGCGTAGGAAATCGTGAATAGATATTTATAGCTAGTAACTATTGTCATCACCATTTTATGAACAAGGAAATTGAGGTACACAGAGGTAAGGCAACTTGCCAAATTCTAGGAATAACAAGATGTGAAGCCTAACAGCATTACTTGGGAACTTGACTCTTAACTCTTATATGAATAAGGTGATAAAAGAACTCTGAACTTACATTTTTTTTCTCTCAGTGTTGGTTGTCAGGTATATTTTCAGTTTTCATCAAGAAATGGTAGCATTAATCCAGACAGAAACTAGATTTCATCTGACATTCCCCTCTCTGTTCTCCAAAAAAAGACTTTTGATGTTCAACAGTTTGCAGAATATAAGGGAGACATTTTGTCTTAGGTGCTAAGGTGGTGGAGGTACAGGTTATTTTATGGTCAAAGATACTAAATGTTTATTCATAAATTAATTATTCACAAGATTTTTTAAAATCAATGGATACAGAAATAAGTGTAGTCTCAGACTGTAGGAGAATGTTCCTTCAATAATTTACAAATCTGAGAAATATAAGACATTTTAATGTATCTTACATCTTAAAAACACACATAGGTAAACATGATAATGTTTTTCATTTTACTGGAAAAATTTTTTAAAGGAAATATTTGTGTTAACAAATCAAAAAAGCCTAGCAGTTATGATATAAACAGAACTCCTGTATATTTATGAGCCAATACATAAATATGTCTTGGTGTTGAATAAAAAACTCCTTGTCTGAGGGCAAGTGTTAGTTTCATAACAGAAATTGCTAGTGAACATTTGAGAAAATATGTTGGTTTCATATGTAGTTTACCAATAGAAAGAAAATTATATCAAAATAATATAGACCATACTGGTTTCCAATTCTAGAAGTACAAATATGATGGCTAATATGGGCCAAGTGTTTGAAAATCACTCATTGGCCCAGCAAATATCTATCCTGCGTATTCTACATGGCAGAGGGCTAAGTAAAGTATTATAACAAGCTTTAATATAAATTGAATAAGTTTAAAGCTTATTTTATTTTTTTTCTGGTATTTATTAAAAATGGTTAGAATTTTCCTAAGGTACTAGGTTTGAAGAATATGTAGTCTGGTGAGTTTTGTTTTATAGTATGTACATATAGAAGAGGTACCTAAACTAAGGCATTATTCTGAATCTTTGTAACTACAGCATTTTCTCTGTATCCATGGGGGATTTGTCCCAGGACCTCTATGCATACCAAAGTCTGTGGGTGCTCAAGATCCTGATATAAAATGGTGTGGTTATTTGTGTATAACTTGTGTACACACTCCCATATTACATCATCTCTAGATTGCTTATAATACCTACCACAATGTAAATATTATATAAGTAGTTGTTATATTGTATTAGTTTAGAAAATAATGATAAGAAATAAGCCTATGTACTAAATATAGACACAGCAATTCATATTTTTTCTCAAACATTTTCAATTTAAGTTTGGTTGAACTGATGATACAAAATCCACTAAAATTAAAAACCAACTGTGTTTTTAAAGACAGATTGCTTATTCTGTTGGTGAGTTTACTACATGATTTCAAAACCTTAGAGGTAATCCCTCTGTATTTTTCTTGATCATATAAACTCCTATTTTCTATTTGGGTAGCAACTCATAATTTTGGGGGGCTAGAAACTGTTGCCAGTATTGTACACATATTTTGACACATACAATCTCATGTGATTTGCCCTTTAAAAATTATCTGTACAAAAGCCTTCAATATAAATGTTAAAATTGTATTTGTATTTTGTATATTATGTATATGAAAATTATGTATTAATTATACCTTCCAAGAATCAAACAATGGAACAAATTAATACTCATGAAATTGCTTAGGGTCTCATAGATAATTAAGTGTAGGGATGAGAATTCTAATCCTGATTTGTCTGAAACCAACTGTGTGTGAATTGGTAAGAGAGTGCACCAACTTGCAAATATAGTTTCCTTGTCTCATTTTTGTGGGACAGATGAAACATTAACTTAGAATTTTTTCCAAAGGTCCTGAACCTCTTTAATGAGCCAATAGAAAAAGTGTAGAGCACAGCATCTGTACATCAGTTGGTATATTAGGTATTTCCTTGTAAAATATACTGGATATGTGGGAAGAATCTTTCTTTTTTAGGTGCAAAGTCTTCTTTAATGTCAGTACAACAATACAGGTATTTTCTCTCTCGAGAGTCTTATTCTAAACCATGACAGAGTCAGTCATGCTAAAGTTTCACATCATCAAACCCAAAGTAAGTTGTGTACCTGGCCTACCAGAAAATCAGGAGAAAGGTGATTGCCAGATTCCCAAACAGGTCAATTTATTTGGCATGATAAGGAAGTCCCCTCTGCTTTAACCCTCACATGTAAAGTAAACTGATGTTAACCAATCTCCTTTTTGCTGTTTCTTTGTTTCTGTTCAAGCTATCCTTTGAAAAACAGCCATTCTGCCATTCCCAGAGTAGTAACTCTTTATTTTTAAGTGAGATGTTATCCAATTCATTAACTCAAATAAAGCCAATTAAAGTATTTAATTAAATCAGCTGAAATTTTATCTTTTGACATCATCTTGACAGAAACCTTTATCCAATTATCCATATGAAAAAAAAAATTTCTGAAGTCTGTGATTTTGACAATTATCAAAAACAAATTCTTCACATACATTTACATTCCCATAGTATTTTGTAAAATATTAACTGCTCTGTACCCTATCCTTCAATATAATTTTAATTAGAATTCAGTAATCTCTTTTATTTTGGGTTTATTTTTTAAGGAAAATTACTTTAAGTGAGGCAAATACAGAATAGTAATAAATAAGGCAAAATTCTCCTTTGTATAATAAAAATGTTTTCTGCTTAGTGAAATGAGGCAAGGACATGAAAATAATAGAGATATAAAATTGGAAGCTCCCAAGAGATATCTGAAAGATGAATTTGTAGAATTCTTTCTACACTAGAATTTTTCTTAACAGGTACCTTCTACAACTTGAGTAAATGTGAACTACTAAGGAATTTAATGAAGCAACACCTAATAGATCATGAATTTTATAAGTCTATAAATGCTAAGTAAATAAAAAGGCAGCAACTAGAATAATCTTAGCCGTTGTTTATGTGCATATATATTGTAGGCCACTTTTGAAATATTGCTTATAATTTAATTGTGATAATTTTGCCTTTTTTACTTGGAAAATACTAATCTGTTATTAATAATTTATTTTCTAGCTTTACTTCTTCCTTTTTCCTTTCTCCCTTCTTGCCATGTATCTCTACCTTATATTATATCTACTACTGTGTCCCAGGCACTAAGCTAATTACAGTGTTCTTTTAAAAGTTGACTCTACCACCTATGAGCTATGCAGTCTTGAAATAGTTTTACCTAACTTCCTTTTTAAAAACTTGAGATACTAGTATTATTTACCTCACAAGATTATTTTGAGGTATAAATGTATTATTAAACATGAAACTATTATTTTTGTCACGGACACACAATAGGTTCTCAAGAAAAGGGTTTAGAATGAATGAATGAATGAATGCATGGTAGTCATGGTAGTGAAAATTTGTAACATATTCATAATATTCAATTTTTAAGAATATGTGAAAACTGGAAATGTTTATTATAAAAAGTTCATTTATAGGCCAATCTTTTTTATTATTCTGTATGTAGAAAATTTTAACAAAATCATATCCTAATAAAATCAAATTCTGTGGAATACACAATATAATTGAAGGGGGTTATTTCAGAAATGCATGTTTATTTTAGCATTAGAATATCAATTAGTGTAATTCTCCAAATAAACAGTCTGAAGGAGAAAAACTATAGTTTATCTCAATAGATGCAGAAAAAGTTTTTAATATAATTCAATACATGCTGCTGAAAAAACTATTAGCAAATTATAATAATAGGAAATTGCCTTAACTTAATAAAGAGTCTCTAAAAAAATCACAACAATTATACTCAATCATAAAATGTTGAAAGCTATCCCATGAGAAAGGAGTTAGGGATATATGTGATTGACATGTCTATTTAATATTTTACAGTGAGTTCTAGCAAGCATCATAAGGCAAGCAAAATAAATATGAAAGAAGGAAGGAGTAAAAAATGGCTATTATTATCAGATTATATTATTGTCTGCATAGAAAAATCAAAACAGTTCAAGACCAAATATTATAATTCATAAGTAAAATGAGCAAGTTTAAGTTCAAATCTATACTTAAAGTCATACTTTCTATACAAACGTTTAATGAACTATATGAGATATACCATCTACAAAAGTATTTAAAATATCAAATACCTAGAAACAATTCTAAAAAATACAAAATGTATGAGGAGGGATTCCCAAAATACCAAAATTGACTTTTGGAGTGTGGGCTGTTTGCAGTACAGGCTTCCCCTGCTAGGTGAGTGTTTTAGGAGTCCACCTGCATCAATTTACCAGTTAGGGTTATTGTGAGAGGCTATGCTGGGCTTCAGTGAGTTTTTCAGTGTGTGTGTGACTAGTCTTTCAACATGTTTACCCATTTCATGATGGGTGATTTACACGAACCTGCCCATACTACACTGAATATTTAGCTGTTTTTGACCAAAACCCGCATGACCTCCAGAACCTACTCTCCCTATTGACCTGATCTCATCTTATCCAACTTTTTTTTGTTTCCCTGGATGAAAAAAGTTCTCAAAGGGAAATGTTTTACCAGCATGGATGAGGTGAAACAAACAAACTAACAAAAAAACGGCAGAAGCACTAGAAGAAGTCAAAATTGACAAGCTCAGAAACTTTTCAGCAGTGGAAAGAGCATCTTAAAATGTGTATTGCATCAAATGGAGAGTATTTTGAAGGTTGAAATTTAAACATGTGAGAATAAGTACGCATTTTTAAATAAATAAATTCCATTTTTTGGTGTGGGTCCCCCCTCATACGAGGCTTTTAACAGAAAAACAACAAGCCTGTTAAGATAAATTAAGGAAAACTGATTATAGGAATATATCATGACTGTAGATTGGTAGGCACAATATTATAAAGAAATCTGTTCTTCCTAAATTGGCCTACTGTTTAATGCAAATCCCGTCAAATTTCTAGCAGTTATTTCTTTATGAGAATTTATCAGGTGATAATAAAATTTATATGATGACGAAAAGGAACTAAAACAGCTAAGAATGTCTAGATGAAGAATGAAGTTGAATTTGAAGACGTTACATTTTCATATTTTACAAATGTTATTTATGAACAATACTTAAGACAGTGACATATTGGTAAAAGAATAGATAAATAAGTAAAGCAGAGTAGAAAATTCAGGAATAGGCTTACAAATTTCATGTCATAAAGTTATGACAGAAGTGACACTGTGGTTCATAGGAAAAGATGGTTTCTTCAAAAAATTTTTGGATCAACTGGATATCCACATTAAAGTGAAATGAACCTACCCCTAACTCACACCACATACATTAGATAAAGTATAAATTAAATGTTGTTCAATGCTTATATAAGTTAACATCGTACACACATACACCTATATTTGAAGAATGACTATGGAAGAAATAAAAGAAAATATCCTAAGTATTTTTAGAAGAATGCTAAAATAAAATATGTATGTTTCATATAAGGAGGTATATAATATGTCCCATTAAACTGGCTGCATAAGGACTTTTGATTATTGGCAATTCTTTTATTTAGTCATGGACTATTGCTCATGCACAGGGAAAATGATCATTCTTTTTAAGTAAATCTTTGTGTAAAATAACATGCAAATATTAAGCAACATTGGCAGATTTCTTAATTCTGAATAATGATTATAGTATTATAAATATAATCTCTAAATTTCTAGTATTCACCTTCTACTAAATATGGAAAAAATACCATGAAGTGAATTTTTTTTTCACATATGATTTCTTTGATACATTTTAATTTCCTTTGGGAAAAATGAAAAGTGATAAGGAAAAATTTAGATTGAATTTAGATTGAATTTAAATTTTTCCTATGTTGAGTCTTTCTGAAAGCATCTCAAAATGAGAAATATAAAAATATTATCCCTATATTTGGCTTCCTATATATTTTTTTTAAGTTGGAATCTCACTCTGTTGCCTAGGCAGTGGTGCGGTGGCATACTCATGGCTACGGCAGCCTCAACCAGCTGGGTTCAGGTGATCTTTTTGCCTCAGTCTTCCAAGTAACTGGAACTACAGGTGTGCATCACCATGTCTGGCTACTTTTTAAAATTTACTTTAGAGACAAGATCTCACCAAGTAGCCTAGGCTGGCGTTGAACCGCTGGACTCAGGCAATCCTCTTGCCTTGGCCTCCCAATGTGCTAGGATTACAGGTTTGAGCCACTGCACCCGGCCTATAATTTTAACTTATTGTTAACTTTAGTTCTTTTTTTTTCTAGTTTTGTGAATTTTTTTTAAAAAATAAAGCTTTTATAATCTCCTCCTATGTATTTTAATTTAGCATAAATTATGATTTCTTACTTTCACATTGATGCTTTTTAATGCAGTCTATGACTGTTCCTTCAAAAGAAAATATTCTTTTGTGTACTTTCTTAACTAACAGGTGGTGTGACTTCTCCAATATCAAAGTGACTGTCACCCAATCACAATCATTTCTTAAATTGTATGCAATGGGAAATACCATCTGTAGATTAATGCAAACCATCTTGATAAAATGAAACAGGTGCTCATATTAGCATTTCTAAAGCTAGAGAAATCCATCTGCAGATACTTGATTTACAGTAATTTTAACCTGATTTATTCTTCATTATAAGTAAGTGCACTACCCAAGAGATATGTGAATCATGGTACTTAGTGAAATAAACATATTTAGAAGATTATGATCTTGGAGAGAATCCGTTGTTACTATCCTTGAACAAGGTATTTTAGAATCATTTGCTCCTTTGCTTTATTTAACTATAATGATATCTATCTGGGAAAAGCATTATTTTTCTCTTCACAGGAAAAAAAGGATAATATAGTTCTGGAACCAGATACATCTTTCTGGATGCCATACAATTTGTCTTTTTATAATGTACTCAGGCTTCCCAAGAGAGGCAAGACATATATGTATGCAGACTTGTTGTGACGAAAAAGACGTTGAATTATATAGATGGTATAGATAATGTGTACACTTAATAAACACAGACATGTGTTATTTTAGGTATATGTAATTTAATGAATATATGTTTATATATTATACAGATCATTACACATGCAAATATGTTTTTACATAAATATATATACTGTATATATAAAACCAATATTGAAAATAATTTAGAAGACCATTAAGTAAAATATAATCCTTGATAGACTAAAATATGCAGTTGTTAAAGGGGATATTCAATATATATGTATAATAATTTTGGATTAATGACCATAATATATTATTGATGTTCTAAAAATAACAATTTGCACAATATAGATGATTTAAAATAGTGCACACGTGAACTTGGAAAATTATCCTGAAGTACACATATCAAAATGTCAACCACAATTTATTTTGTAGAGATAGGAGGTAGGAGGGTCTTTTATTTCTCACTTTATAACTATTATATGCTTTAATATTTTCTCATTGATCTTGTACCATTGGTTTGGGTTTTTTTTACTTTTTGAATGTTTAAAATATTTTTAACTGAAAGAGAAATTATGATATTCCTTGAATGGATGTATTTTTAAAAAAAGAAATGGTATATTTTTCCTTAATAACATTTATCAATTACATAGGAAAATGAGTCCTCATGTGATAGAGATATTCTTTCTATATTTTATAACCTACATAAAAATTAGTCTATTTTACATGAAATGTTTGATTATGATCATGTATGAAAATTTTTAAGTCTCAAAGTAGCTGAAACTTAAATATATTTTTAATGCATGTTTTTTAGAACATTTAATTTTATGTGACATGAATGCTACCAATTAAAATTCCAGTGGATGAAAATGCATTTAAGAACCTGATTGTGAATTCTTTAGCATAAGGGTTACATAATAAGCAATACACTGTCACATTCAACTGGCCAATGGCAATTTATTGATTGCAAAGGATTTGTAGAACGGATATAATAAGTAAAAAGAGTAGCAGGGGCATTAATCAATCCTGGCCTCTTATACACTACCTGTTTGAATTCACTACAACATTCACTAATTACAACATTCAGAATCTAGATTTCTTTCAAGAAGTCCAGAGCAATGAGTTGAACTTGCACTCTCTTGGGTCGTTTTCATTTTTATTTGTCTCGAGGTCTCTCTTGCAGGTCTGCAACAAAGATTAACATTTATATAATAAATCTCATCAGATATTTTCTTAGAAAAGTAAGAATATTCAGGATCTGAGGAAAATCATATTGTTTATTATATCTTCACTTTTGCTCCCTACTCTACACCACCTCCAACACTCACTGACCTCCAAAAAATTTAAGTTACATAAATAGCATAAATGTTGAACTAAAGAGAAAATAAGAAGGGATACCAAATATGAGATAAAACGATAGGGTAAAAATTGGAAAGGACAATTCCATTTCATTTAGTCATTTTGAAGCCTTTCAGTTAAATAGATATACATATCTCTTAGGTCCTTTATAGCTCTATATAATTATCTTTATGCATGACTGTCAAATCATTGGATACCAGATTTCAGGCACATTACAGACTTCCTCATCTGGATTCATTTTTCAACAGGATCATGGTAGAATTCCAGTCAATGAAATCCTTGCAACCCTGGGCCAAGCACACATAACTGTCTTTCTTTTGCATGCCCTACATGTTTAGCTTAATGATTTTCTTCTATTTTCTACTTAACTACTTACATTGTCTTCCTCAGGTTTGGTTTTCACAAGCTTCCTTGCTTTACTTTTTGACGAAGTTGAATGCAAAGTATAGTGGGTAGATTCTTTTTCAACATCTCCAATTTTTCTCTGAAAATTTTCAGTTTTCATTGTTTGTTAAATATTCACCATTGGGAAACAGATCAGGACAGGAAGGCAGGTACAACAAAAATAACAAATATCAGAGAATGTACGCAGTTACCAGAAATCAACCCAAACTTTCATTTCTCCTTTGGAGTCAGATTCTGCAAAGGCAGACACTGAGACAAGGATTTGATGCTAATAAATTTATTAAGGAACTGCACTAGGAGAAATTGTTAAAATGGTGAAGGAAGCAAGAGAGGAAAGTAGAGGAAGCCAAAGAAGGGTGCAATTTCATAGAAAAACCTGGACTTCACTCAGATCCATGGGGAAGCTTTAAACTGATATACCTCACAGTTTGTCTTGATCTGAGGTAAGGTCTTTGGCATTCTGTCTGTCTATTGTACTAGTCAACCATTTGCTAAGCCTGCCATGGGGACACTGTAAAATCAGTCCCAGGCACCTCTTGCTCTCTATGCATGAGAGGCAAAGTGGTCCAGGAGCTCAAGGACAGTTTTTTGAGGAGAGTCACAGGTGCAGATTGCTACAAGCAAGATACACAAAAGCTGTGAGGTAGGCTTACAGAAAGGAAAAAAAGGGATTCCAAAAGATTTGGCTGGATCACAGAATTTTCTACAGTCTTTATTAAAGTATGGTTGGGTTTTACTTACTTTTGTCAAGCCTTGTCAGACTGCCTTTCTTATTTCTACAGCATGATTTGTTCTGCCTCCTTTGCCCATCTTCAAACGGTTCCTCTGAAGTTGAAAGACTTTTAGAATAAGTTCATCAATACTTTCCCTTCCCCTGTACTTCAGAATAGCAACAATAGTAATAGTTTTCAGGAAGGCAAGATAAATATGGGAGAAATATCTAATTATAAATGATATATTATCATATCATTAGGGTTGCTATTATTCCAATACAGAGTGTATCTTTCAAAGAATACTTCATCCAACCCAGTATAGTTTTTGGAAAGTGCTGATGTATTTGTGCCTACTGGAAGCAATTCTGATATTTAAATACACATTACAGAAGTACTCAAACTCCAAGGAAAAAGTCCTACATCTTTCTTAGACCTAGAGTTGTGCCACTGGATAATGACTAAATATGTTCAGCTCTAATCAAATAAAATTCCTATGCATGATTGTGTCTGTGTCTTTATTCCCTATTTCATTTGATGTCTTATAACCTTTTATGGGAATCATTTTAATTAGATCTTTCAACTTTTTTGACTCACAGAAAAGGGATGTGTATTCTTGTTTAATGCCTTGAAGCAGGCTAGGCTGTCCTTAAACTTATAACACGATTTATTGAGATGTTATGCCAGGCTCTATGCTCAGCACTTTATAAGAAAAATATTATTAATTTGCAGAACAAATTGTAAATATTATCTTCTTTTTATGGATGAAAACAGGTGTTCGTGATCAGCCTGAGATCTAGTCAATAGAGATAGTTTTAAGAATAAAGTTGATGCATATCAAAACCTAACCTAAGGTCATTTTACCTAATGTACTTCTTATCAATGCTATTAAATGCCAAGTATAAGTAAGGTTTAAGAGCCAATACAAATTTAATTTTAATTTGTTGACCATTTAACACTAAGTGGTTTTTCGGCCATTCCTTCCATGCTAATCTACTTTCCTGATTTGCTCTGGAGTATGTATGTCTTTTTTTTGTGCTGCCATTTTTGCTGGAATTGATTATTTTCCTTTGTCCGTTATTATTTTCTATTTAGCTCCCTGCAGAATAAACAGATATATTACATCTTATTTATGTTTTTAAGGGCTTAAAAAAGAAATATTGAGAAAAATATGATGGTGCTACATACATAGATCTATTTTTAAACAAGAGTGAATTTTTTATGCCTAATATGCATTACCTCTTGGTTTATATCTCTTCTGCTGTATTTTGGCAGAAAAATTGTGATCCAACCTCTCTGTGGGTCTGGATCTGCAGTTTATTTCTTGTAATCATTTTGTTAGGATACATTAGACTTCTTGCATTTGTGATTTTTACCTATTTAGGAAATGCTACCTAAATTCCCTTACAGACTTTGCTTGTATTTTAAAGGATCTGCACTTTCTTTTAATATTTTATAAACTTTTTTTTAACACAGTGTCTTAAACAATTAAAGTTACTTTTCATTTGTTATTTTTTCCCCAGTGTTTGTAAAATCTCTTTTGAAATAGACCTGGGCAGGATTTCATTATGGTAATGCCAGTCAAAGATCAGAGATCTTTAATGTGGAGTTGAAAAATGAGATGGAAAGGGAAAATTCCAGAGATAGTACAACGTACATACAGACCTGAGGGTCAGAACTTAAATATATTGGTTTCCAGAGCACTGAAGGATGTAAGCGGTGTAGATAAGATTTATGTGATTTCTGGAGGGAGTTATTTACTCCTTGACTAGATATACCTTTCAGAAGAGCCTATTCTCATAAAAATAACAGGAAGAAAATATGAAGAAAAGCTATTAATGCTAATATCTGACCTTTGTCTTAAGACTTTTGTTTTTCAAAAAAAAAAATTGCACATAGAGTAGAATGCTTAATATTGACTTACATTTTAAAGTGAATTATCTAAAACCATTCGTGATATTAATGTTACTGAAGCAGTCAACCAGATCATAATTTAAACAAATACGACACGGGATATTTTTATACATTTAATCTACATTATTAGTTGCTAATGTTTAGCAATCAAGAATATATGCAGAAAACTTTTTCAGGATGTATAACAATATTAATTCAACTTCTTTAAATTAAAGGGCACCCAAATCCCATTATTCAGTGGTAGTAGATTTCTGTATTGAAGACTTCAAAACCACAGACTACAAAGCAGAGTCAACACAGGAGCCAGGAAAGAGGTGAGAGTGATACAGAATGTGTTGGGATGTTAAGGAGGTGGGAGGCATGGTCAGGATAGGTCAGGAAGAAAGATACTGCTGTTATGTTCAAGGTCAGAGGCTGGAAAACTATGGGCTTTGGGCCAAAACTGGACTGCCATTTTTTTTGTAAGTAAAGTTTTCTTGGAACATTGTTTTATTCATTCTTGTGTATTGCTTATGGCTTTTTAAATTTTAGGACACATGTGATCTGCCCAACCTGAATTATTTATTATGTGACTCTTTAGTAGAAAAAGTTTGGTAATCTTTACTTTTGGTAACAATACTTTTTAATATATTAATGGCATATTAATAGTAATATTGTGACAACCAAAGCAAAAACAATCACCACTGTTATTTTTAAGAATAATAGATGGCAATTATTCTTTAATCATCAGCTCTGAAAAGGCAGAGATTATGATTTCTTGGCTCTAAACAGATTTGGAGAAAGGCTTTTCTACATACACATCCACACTCACACATACTTAAGAGAAAGACAGATCTTAAAGAAATTCATTCACCCTTAGTTGCTTAAACAAATACAACTTTAATTTTTCTCACATTGCAATATGTATCAAAATAGTTATTAGAAGGAAACTCTGAGATATCTAGGTTGAATTTTGAAAAATTTCTTGGTCTTTCCCTCTTGCTTTTACTTCATGGCTTTTAGGTAGTCAAAGAGGCTTCTGACACCACGTCCGCCCTCAATGCAGGGAGAACTTTGGCAAAGTAGGATAGAATCCGTACCAGCAGATTTAGGTCTATGGATCAGTAACTATAGATATGTTACCTGGACTGTCCCTTGACTAAGCACACCTTTCAGAAGAGCCAATTCCCATGAAAATAACAGGAAGAACATACAGTTCTGCAAGGAGAAACTATTAATACTTATATCTAGCCTTTGTTTTAAGACTTTTGTTTTTAAAAAAAAATTTATACATAGAGTAAAATTGAGTATTTATACATAGAGTAATATTGACTTACACTTTAAAGTGAATTATCTAAGGAAATCTGGGAATGGAAGGTCAGTTTTTAAACAAAAATTGTGGTAATATATGCATAACATAAAAACTGACAATTTTAACCATTTGTTAATTGTACAGTTCAGTGGCATCAAGTACATTCACATTGTTGTGCAACATTGCCACAATCCATCTTCAGAACATTTTTATCTTCCCAAATTGAGAATCTGTCCCCATTAAATAGGTAAAGATGAGGAAAATTTTAATTATCTGTTGACTGAGAGGCTCTGAAGCAGTGAGGCGAGGGGAAGTAGACAAACTTGAGGCATTCACAATGAATAACAGCACATTAACAGTTCTGAGAAATCCTTTGGTTAATAATTCCAAAATTTATTGACTGAAAATGCATTCATTCTAGTGTTATCTATAAATTTTGAAAATTATCTTTCACAGAAAATACTTTTGTTAATGTTCTGTGTAATTTGTCTTTTAACTTGTTTATGTTTGTTCGTGATAATAATGTACCTTTTGTTATCACTATGTTTAATAGCAAAAGGTTGTTTTTTATAAAATGCTATTTTTGTCATCTAATTGTTTTTGCTTTTGTTTTTATGTTTTTACCTTCTAATCCGTTTACTATATTTTGATATCTGATGTCACACATGGGAACAGTAATCAAATATCTCATTATCATTTATATAGGCATCCATGACTCCCTACTGAGTTAAATATCATTTTTATTATATGCCAAATACCATATACTGTGTGTGTGTGTGTGTGTGTGTGTGTGTGTGTGTGTGTGTGTATGTGTTAGGGATACTGTGATTGAGTTTCACTGATGTAACCTGTACATTCATGTTTAATGAAACATAGTATGAGAATATTGTCACTAAAGTGACAGATACTGACATGTTTGCGATAATTTTATTAGAGCATCCCCAGGAAATGGATACTATGACAAAATAATAATGATACTAATAATTTAATGTATCATAGATTTGTTAACAATCTTGACATAAGGTGAACATTCAATTATTTTGACTATTAAAATTAACTTTTTAAATTAGTCATAATAATTATGTTTTTATGTTTCCCTTCTAGTCTTTGTTTTAATAATTTGAGACAATTTATTAGATCACATCCTACTTGGAAATTATCTTACCTCTGTATCTACTCTTAAAATTTACTGATAAAATTTGCATTAAAATATTTTAACTTTATTTAAAATAATTATTCAGTTTTAATTCTAGGTTTGATGACTACTGTCTATATTACACCTTCTGCTATCTCAAACTCTTAATTTTCTTGATGACTCTTATGGTGATGTATTGAGTCTTTATTAAGGATTTTTTATCTGATAGTCTTTAATAAATGATGACTTGAAAATAAATGTTATTGGCTTTGCAAACGTTTTTCCTCAAAATTCCATAGACGTATACAATATTTTTTTTCAAAATATTACTGAAAAAGAAATCTTTGTGGGTGAACTTGATTGTTTTTTCTGCTGAATACTTTACTGTTCTTTTTTTCTCCATGAAATTAAGACCTTTTAACTATTTTTAGGTGTTGACTTGAACTTTTCAATCTAAAAAATCCAGAATTTTTAAATATTTGATTTTTTATTATAGCACAAAATTATATTTTTATCTTACTGTACTTTTCAATTGCTTTGAAAATTACTCTTATTTCAGCTTTTGTCTACTCTTCAAAAGCTGTAAATAACTATAATTTGAATTGTTATTTTCTGACCTCAATAACAGAGTCTTCTCTCTGATCATTTTTCACTTTTATTTGTCGTGTTCCAGATTTGAAAGTTCCCTCAAGTCTTTCATTCACATGACTTATTTGATATAAACTTTTAAGTAATATCAATATCTATTTTAGCTTTATATTCATCCTTTCTGTCTCAACTAGATTCATTTTAGCTAGGTATTGTCCTGTAACATTTCTTTCATGGAATCATAGATGTTTGACATTTATTCTGTTTTTCACAAAAAAAAAATCATGCATTTTCTTTCTCCATTTATTTTTGTTATAGTTTTCCTGAACCTACTATGGTATCTATTATAGTATGTAGTAAGGAATTTGGTCTGGCCATTGTCCTCAGTTTCTGGGAAGTAATTTCTGGGTCCTTGGAATGTCACACTTGATCAGAGTGTTCTTGTTTCTCTTGAAGCCTTGGTCAGTGTACAGTCTAAAAATATGAGTTAGGATGGATCCTGATCACATCCACAAAGTCTTAGGGCAGGGACTAAATTTTGTGGAAAGTTTAACAACATGACATTGGGTGCAGGTTCTAGTCATGAGATGTCATTTGACCTGAATGCTGAGATCAACCATTTGGACAATCAATCAATCATTTATGCTTGTGTGAGGAAGCCCTAATAAAAGTTCCAGACACTGAAGCTAAGGGAGCTTCATAATTGGCAATGCTCCATGTGTCTTGTCACAAATCAATTCCATGGGAGTAATGTGCCCTGACTTGGAGAGAGGACAATGGAAGCTCCACACTTGGTACTTCTCCCCGATTTTTCTCCATGTGATTCTTCCTTTGGCTCATGTTAAACTGTATCCTTTTTATAATAAGCCATAACCATCAATATAATAGCTTTCAGTGAGTTATTCTAGGAGAATTATTGAAACTTAGATAGTGGGGCTGGGAAATTTTGAACTTTCAGTTGATGTCAGAAGTGAAGGAGGTATTGGGAACTGTGACTTCCAACTTTGTAGTAAGCCATTTTTTTTTATGATACTGTGGGGTACAGTTAAGGGTTAGGTATACAAATATGCTTCATTCAGGCACCCTTGTTGATAATAAGTGTCTCCCCATCACCAGAAAGTTATTTACTATCATTAATCCCATCACCCTGCCCCCCCCATAGTTTCCCACCACTGTCAGTCACTTTCTTGTGGTAATACGTTGGATGATCAAGGCCTACTATATGAGTGAGAACATGTGATACTCAGTTCTTTGTTTCTGTGAGAGGTCACTCAGTATTATAGACTCTAGTTCCATCCAGGTTGCTGCGAAATTCATGATTTTGTTCTTTTTTATGGCTGCGTAATATTCCATCGTGTATATGTACCACATTTTTTAAATCCAGTCCTCTTTTGATGGACAGCATGGTTGCTTCCAGGTTCTTGCTATTGTGAACAATGCTGCGATAAACATACGTGTGCAGGTATCTTTTTTATAGAGGCTAGGAGAGCTTGGAGAGCTAGGTGTGTGGATAATCTGAAACCCACTTCCCACTGTCTTGGAATCTGTCTGTGCAGTTGGGTTGTAGGTTTACTCCTTGAAATAAAATGAGGTTAACAGAGGGAAGAGAATGGAGCAGACAGTGTGGGGGAGAGGGGGGTGGAAAGAGAGAAGGGTAAGGGGGAGAACAGCTGGGTGTACTAACAAATGGAGAGAGAGACAAAAACTGAAACAGATAAAAACAGTGGACTGCAGCTACAAACTGACCGATTCCGATAACAAAAAAACCCTAAAACATACATTGATGCTAACATACAAGCTAACCAATCTTCTTATTGGTGTGCTATTCCTCTTTATAAACATATGGTTTACAGAGAGAAGAAAGGAAAAAGAAAGAAAAAAACTAAAATAAAATAAAATAGAAAATAAAACAAACAAACAAACAAAAGGGCCAAAACAAAAGGAATAGAATCGATTTAGCAAACTAACAGAACCAATCAAGCACTCTCTGAGACTTATCGTTTAAATTCAGTGTCCTTTCAGCTCTGATTTCTAGCTGTTTTTTCAGGCTGGTAAGTTTGTTCACGGGGTCAGTTTCCCCTTTTGGTGTTGTTACCTTGAGTCGCCAGCAGGTGGTGCTGTCTCAGGGCTCCAGATGATCTTTATCTCAGCTGCTCGTCCCACCGGGGAGGGGGCCAGAAAGGGAGCCAAAAGGAAGCCTGAGATGGAAGCCTGGCCCCAAGGCACACAGGAGGAGATCCAAGGCTCGGCTGGACGTCAGAGCTGCAGTAGTGGTAGCAGCGATCTCAGCAGATCCTGCGTGCAGGAGTTCCTAGGTCCGAAGGCGTGGATCACCTCAGACACAGGCAGCGGCGGCAGCAGGGGGCGGGGGCAGATTGCAGCAGCGAGTGCTTGTGGTGGAGGCGGCAGCGGCGGCGGCTGCTGGGATGCTGTGATGCTTCAGCAGTGTCAGTGGCCGAGATCCGTGTAAGGAGCAGGCCTCCAGGGAGAAAGCCCGAGTGTCTCTGTGTCCTCTTTCACGGAGGTCTCACAGACCAAGCTGCCCTTTCGCCATCTTACCGGAAGTCCTGTTGATATATTTAATTACATTTATGGTTTTACAAATGTTGAACCAGCCTTGTATCCCAGGGATGAAGCCTACTTGGTCATGATGGATGACTTTTAAGATGTGTTGTTGAATCCGGTTAGCTAGGATCTTGTTGAGAATTTTAGCATCTGTGTACATCAAAGATATTGGCCTGTAGTTCTCCTTCTTTGTTGGGTCTTTCCTGGCTTGGGTATCAATGTGATGTTAGCTTCGTAAAATGATTTGGGGAGTGTTCCATCTTTCTCAATCGCCTGGAATACCTTCAGTAGGATTGGTTTCAGCTCCTCTTTAAATGTCTTGTAGAATTCTGCTGGAAAACCATCTGGTCCAGGGCTTTTTTTGTAGGTAGTTTTCTTATTATGTAGTCAATTTTCTTGATTGTTATTGGTCTATTTAGGGTCTCAATTTCTTCTTGTTTCAACCTAGGCAGGTTGTGTGATGACAGAAATTCCTCTATTTCCTTAAGGTTTTCAAGTTTGTTTCCATAC
>CAUYQG010011067.1:0-30002 GCA_963574415.1 Tarsius wallacei
CGTTAGATGCAGAAAAAGCTTTTGATAAAATCCAGCACCCCTTCTTGATAAAAACCCTCGAACATCTAGGCATACGAGGAACATACCTCAACATAATAAAAGCCATCTACGAGAAACCCACAGCCAGCATACTCCTAAACGGGCAAAAATTGGAACCATTTCCCCTGAAAACTGGTACAAGACAAGGATGCCCACTCTCACCCCTCCTGTTCAATATAGTTTTTTACTTTAACGATGTGGGGTACGAGTCAGGATTAGGTATACAAGTAGTCATTGTACAGGTAAAGTTTGGGCCTCCCTTTGGTCCCACTTTGCCTTATTTGAGATCAGGTAATTAATGTTGTGTCTCTGTCACCTGCCCTCTTCCCCCCTAGCAATATCCCACTACTGCCAATTCCTTTCTTATAGTCTTATGGTAAATGTTCAGGGGCCACTTATGAGTGAGAACATGTGGTACTCTGTTCTTTGTTTCTGTGATAGATTACTGAGTATGATAATGTACTTTTTTCCTATGAAAATAACAGTGACATTTTGAATTATATTGAATTTGTATGTCACTTTGAGTAGTAAGGTCATTTTAACAAAATTAATTCTTCCAATTAATGAACACAAGATACTTTTTATTTATTTCATTTTCAATTTCTTTCATTTATGTTTTACATTTTTCAATATATAGATTTTTCATTTCTTTGGTTGAATTTATTCCTAAGTATTTTTATGCTATTAGAAACTGGATTAAAAAAAATGTTTAGATCATTTGTTATTAGTGTACTGAAATGTTACTGATTTTTTGTAAGTTGATTTTGTATCCTGCAAGTTTACTGAATTTTTTTCATCAGTTCTGATAGCTTATTGGTGAAATCTTTAGTGTTTTCTATATATGAGATCATGTTATTAGCCTATGGAGACAATTAACGTTTTTTTTTCTTTCCTATTTGGATACTTTTTATTTATTTATCTTGCTTACTTGCTCTATCTTGTCTAATTTTCAGTACTATGTTGAACAGAAGTGATGAGTGGGCATCCTTGTCATGTTCTTGATCTTAGAGAAAAAGCCTTCAGCTTTTCATTATTGAATCCGATGTTACCTGTGGGCTTGTAATTTATAGCCTTTCTTGTATTGAGGCACATTTCTTCTATACCTAATTTGTTGAGAGATTTTTATCATAAAAATAGAAAATGCTGAATTTTGTAAATGCTTTTTATGCATCTATTGAGATTATCACGTTTTTTGTTCTTCATTTTGTTACTATAAGTATCATGTTTACTGACCTGCATATGTTGAACCAACCTTGCATCCCAAGGATAAATCATACTTGATCATGATGAATTATCCTTTTAATACAATGTTGAGTATTATTTTCTAGTATTTTGTTTAGAATTTTTGCATCTATATTCATCAGTGATACTGGCCAGTAATTTTTTTGGGGGGGGAGGGTTTGTTGTTTTTTTATTATTTTCTTCCCTATACTAATTTTTAATACAATTTTTCATATTTTAGTTCCTTTAGGTATAACATTAAACTGTTAATTTGAGATTTTTCTCTCATTTTTGATGTAGGTAGGCATTTATTACTACAAACTTTCTACATAGATCTATTTTTGCTTTATATCCCTTAAATTTCAATATGTTTCCATTTTTTTTGTTTCACAATAATTTTTAATTGCCTCTTTAAGTTTTTCTTTGACCTAATTTTTGTTCAGGAGTATATAGATTTATTTCTACATATTTGTTAATTTTCCATTATTCCTCCTGTTATTGATCTCTAGTTTTATGTAACTGTGTTCAGAAAAGATACTTGCTATAACTTCACAGTTCTTAAATTTGTAAAGACTTGTCTTGTGGCCTAATGTATGAATCTATATGAGATAATGTTCTGTATGCCTTGAAAAGAATGTGTATTCTCTTGCTAATGAGTAGAATTTTCTGTATATGTCTGCTGGATCCATTTAGTCTAAAGTATATTTCAAGTTTAATATTAACTTATTAATTTTCTGTTTAGCAAATCTGTCTAGTGTTGAAAGTGAGGTATTAACATTTCCTACTATTATTGTGTTGCCCTCTATATCTCACTTCAGATTCTTAATGATTACTTTGTATATTTAGGTGTTCCAGTGTTGAATGCATATATATTTATAATTGCTAATTCTGCTTGATAATGTTAATAATAACCTTCTTTGTCTCTCTTTATGGTTTTTGATCAAAAGTCTGTTTTGTCTGAGATATGTATAGCCACTTTTGCTATGCTTTTGATTTCCATTGCATAGAATATTTTTTTCCATTCCTTAACTTTCAGCCTATGAGTGTCATTTAAGATGAAACTATTATTTGCAAGAAGCATATAGTTGGATTTGATTATTTTTTATCCATTCAGCCATTCTATATCTTTTGATTTAAGAATTTAATTCATTTATATTCAAAGTAATTATTGAGGGGTAAGGACTTACTAGTATCATTTTTTTTTTATTGTTTTCTTTTTTGTAGATCCTTAGTTTCTTTCTTCCTCTATTGCTTTCTTCCTGGTAGTTTTATGACTTTCTATATCGATTTCTTTCTTGTGATTTTATGGCCTTCTATAGTGGTATACACTGGATTTTTTATCTTTTGCATATCTGTTACAGGCCTTTGCTTTTTGGTTGCTCTGAGGCTTTCATAAAATATCTTACAATTATAACTAACTATTTTAAGCTGACAACTTAACTTTGATTACATACACAAACTCTAGATTTTACTCCCCCTCCTCTGTGTTTTATGTTTTGAATGTAACAATTTGCATTTTAAAAATAATTTGTATCCCTTATTAAATTATCATAGTTTTAGTTGTTTTAACAGTTTTGCTTTTTAACTTTTATACTAGAGATGTAATTGATTTTCCTACTGTCATTATAGTGTTATAGTATAGTGAATATGACAATGAGTGAGTTTTATACTTTCATATGTTTTCATTTTACTAATTAGTGTCTTTTTCCTTTGGTTTAAATAACTCCCTATGACATTTCTTGTAAGTCAGGTCGTGGTGATAAACTGCCTCAGCTTTTCTTTGTCTGAGAAAGTCTTTATAACTCCTCATTTTTAAAAGGCAGTGTTGTTAGAGATAGTATTTTTGACTGGCAATTTTCTTTCAGAGTTGTTACTACAACATCTCACTTCCTTTTGGCCTGCATGTTTTCTGCAGAAAAATCCACTGATAATTTTATGAGGGTTCCCTTGTATGTAATAACTTTTCCCTTGCTGCTTTTAGAACACTTTCTGTTTTTAACTTTTGTCAATTTAACTATAATGTATCTTGATGTAAATCTCATTGAATTCATCTAATTTGGTGTCCTTTGGGCTTTCTGAACTTATATTTCTCAGGCTTGCAATGGCTTCTATCTCTCTTTCTTTCTTTCTTTTTTTCTTTTGTAATATGTTTTCTGTCTCTTTCTCTTCTTATTCTTCTGCATGTTATTATGCTTGGTGGTGTTCCACAAGTCTCTAAACTATCTTCATTCTTTTTAAATTTCCTTTACTCCAAAGATTGTATGATTTCCAGTGAACTGTCTTTGAATTTTCCCATCCTTTCTTCTGCTTGATTTAGTCTACTGTTGAATCCCTCTATTACATTTTTCAGTTCTGTTACAGTATTTTTCAGCTCTATGATTTTTGTTTGGTATTTTTTAATACTTTCCATCTCTTTACTATTTTTTTCAGTTTATTCTTTCTTTGCTCTTTTGACATTAGTGAGCATCTTCATGACTGTTATTTTGAATTTTCTGTCAGGTAAATCACATATCTCTACTTTTCTTGGGTTGATTCCTGTAGATTTATCTTGTTCTTCTATTTGAAATATATTCTTCTTTTTTGTTGTTTTTATTGACTCTCTCGTTGGTTTCTGTGCATTAGGTAAGACAACTACCTCTCTCAGTCTTGTCAGATTGGTCTCATGGAGGAGAAATAGCTTATCAATCTGTCCATCCAGAGATTTTAAGGTGTCTATCAAATTTTTATGTTTGTCCAGACTGCTATTTCAATTTTTAGTGGCCCCCCCCCAAAGAAGTTAAGGTGTGTCATGTACTGGCAGTAATCCAAGACTGGTAAAGTAGGAGCCAGACTGTCTAGATGTAGCTGAAAATGTGGGTGCTAGATCTATGCCTTAGTTCTTCACAGTAAAGCTGGGCACAGGTGTTTATCTCCCACTCTGTTTGCACTAAGCCAGGGAAAGGATCTGTGACAAATGCCTGTACTCATATTAGGCTGCACCCTTTGATCCTAGGGAGACAAATGCTGAAAGCAGGCCTGTTGTGACTACCTTTTTGTTTTCTGTGATCTACAGCAAATCAGGAATGCTAAGTACCATCAACTCCAGAACTAGGTTGTTAAAATGACAGTCCATTGAGTGTGACAGTCCCTTGAGTATGAGTTATAAAAGCTGTAATACTTGGTACATGGCCAAAACTCATTCCAGGGAGAATGAGTAGACCTGGATTTATCATTGGGATGAACTAGAGGAAAGGCTTATGAAGTGTCAGTCTTTAATCCAGGCTTCCAAAGAGCTATTGTTTTTTGTGTTCTTAGCACCCTAATGCAAATTTGTTAGAAGCCAGGGATCAAAGAGCCACTAGAAGTATATGCCATAAGCTCCTTCTGGAGAGAAAATGAAAATTACATGTTCCTTCTCCTCTTCTGCACTGTTCAAGGACATACAGCCTTTGGAAGTGTTTGCACATCTATTTAAAGTCACTTCTTTGTTTTGTGATCTAGAGGGACTTGCATATGCCTAGTGTCTTCTGCTCCCAGAGTTAAGAGGTTTAGAGTGAAGTCTTTCAGAAGGTAGTTTTAAAAGTTGGGGCATTCAATGCATGGCATAAACTCTTTCCTGGAAGAAACAGGAAGCCATGTTTTTAAAGTCCCTTTGCTGTACTGCTCTTGGAAGATGAATTTTCTGGAAGTACTTGCCTGCCCAGGTAAAACTGCCACTCTTTCTGTAGTCCAGAAAGACTCATGTATACTTAGTCATCTCTGCTTCCAGAGCTAGGAAGCATAGGAAGCACACCCTTTGGTAGAAGTTGTAAAAGTTGGAGCACTTGAGGTATGGAAAAACTTGTTCCAGGAAGGATTTATACATCTGGAGTTATCATTGAAATGAGCCAAGAAATCAAGCATCAGTGAGCTAATACTAGTATGCGCCTTTGACTCCATAATGCAAGTAAATTAGAAGCCAGGCTGCCAATTAGCTACTTTAAGAGTTTCTATTCCTTCTGGGGAGAAACAAGAGGCTGTATTTTTAAGCCCCTTCTCTGCATTGCTCCCAGGATATAAAGTGCTAGAAGTGCTTTTGTGTCTGTATACAATCATCATGTTTTTCCCTGTGGTCTAGAGAGACACACATATACCAGTTCCCTCTACTCCCAGAGGTGGAAAGTTTAGGATGCAATTCCTTGGGTGGAAGTTATAAAAGTTGAGACACTTGGAGTGTGGACAAACTCTTAAAAACTGGAGTTATTGCTGAAGTGAGTCGGGGGAGAAAGCTTGAGAGGTGCTGATCTGGTTCTAAGGCTGCCAGCAGACTAATATTTGTCTGCCCCTTTAACTCCCCAATGCAAATTAATTAAAAGTCAGGCCAGCAAGTAGCCACTGAAAGAGTGTGTTATAAACCCCTTTCAGGAACAGACAGAGGGCTGTTTTCTAAGTTCCCGCTCTGCGCTGCTCCTAAGACATGAAGCCCCTGCAAGTGCTTGCATGCCTGTATAAAACCACTGCCTTTTTCCCGTGGTCTCGATGGATTTGTGTGTGTCTATTCTTCTCTGTTCTCAGTTAATGACCCAAAAGCCAATCCATGGAAAATCTTAGAGTTAGAGCAATATATGTGAGGTCCAAACCTTCTCTTGCCAGCTGGGTGCTGGAGATTCTTTTCCAAGTTGTATGGTACAGTGTCCATGGTGGGGTCTATGCCCAAGCATAGCTTTTCATAACTGTTTGGTATCAATGTTTTCTCAATTGTCCACCAGATAGGAGTCTTTTAACTGGCTGCTGATTTTCTTGCAGAAGAAATTTATCCCTTAACAGAAGTTTATTTGGTGCATGCTATATATGAAGGGGAAAGTCAAAAGTTTTCTATTCTGTTATGTTGCTGGTATCACTGCCTGGTTAATTTTTAATACAGCTGCCAAGGTAATTCAAATTTACAAAGATGGTCTTTCAAAAAATTGAGCTGAGCAACTTGATTTCTATATGGCAAAAAAACCACAACAACTCAAAATGCATAATAGACCTATAATAGCTAATAACATAAAAATTTTACAGAAAATCTAAAGCCTCGAAGAAGGCAAAGATTTGTTAGAAAGGATGCAAAAAGCTCAAATAAAAGAAAAAATGTGCAAGTTAGACTTTATCACAGTCCATTCTGTTTACCATAGTATACCATTAAAGAAATATAGAAAAGTCATAAACTGAGAGAATATATTCTTATAATACATATCAAACAAAGTGTTAGTGTCCAAAATAAATTTTTAAAAATTATTACAATATATCATAAGAAGACAAACTAACATATTTAAAAATAGGCAAAAGATGGTTCAGAAGGGTTTAAGAATGGCTAATAAATACAGAAATAGATATTCAACATTAGTCATCAAGGAAATGGAAACTAAAACCAAAGTAAAATACTATAATAAACCCACTAGAATGTTTAAAATTTAAGAAAATTAACAAAACTAACTAAATGTTGGAGACATCATGTAGTAATTAGAACTGTCATACACTGTTGGTGGTATAAACACATTTGAAATTACCAGCTTCTTAGTTTTAAAAAAGCATAACACATGACCCAACATTTTCATTACTAGGAATTTGCCCCAAAGAAACATTTATAACAGTTTTATTCGTATTCGCAAAAATCAGGAAACAATCCAAATCTCCATCAATGAGTAAATGGATAAATGTAGTATATCCATTTAATGGAATACTATGCTGCAAGGAAAAAAAACCCCAGTAAATTAATAGTATAAGGAACAATATGAAAGAATATCAAAAACATCATACTGAGTAAAAGAAGCTAGACACAAAAGAATACATACTGTATACTTCCATTTTTAAAAATTTTAGAAAAGGGAAAATAAAACTATAGTGATATCAGATCAGTGGTCACTGGGGGCCAAGTGGATTGACTGGGATGAGACAAAAGGAAACTTTAGGGAGTGAGGGAAATGCTCTATTTTTAGACTGGTAGATTTTACATGAGTGTTAAATCTCATCAAACTGTTCAATGTAAATGGGTGCACTTTGTTTTATGTAAATTATATTTCAATAATTAAATAGAATTAAAAATCAAAATAAAAATCTGTGAATGGATTTGGCTTCATTTTCTTGGTACTTAACTTTTCATAAAGTTTGTAATCAGTCACTCACTGCTGAGAGAGGAAAGGATAAATCTGGGAAGCATCCTGCATACAGTGTCCATGGATCCTAGACAAGGCTATTATGCCCTACTGTGAATTCATGAACAGCCTTTTAATTCATAAACCAGCAGTGAATGGAAGTTCCTGTTGCTTCACATTCTCACCAGTATTTGGTATTGTTGATGTGCTGGATTTTAGCTATTCTAATAGTTTTGTAGTGGATCCTCATTGCCATTTTAATTTTCATTTCTCTGATGAAATATAATGTGCCACATAATACATTTATTTGACATACACGTATCTTCTTTGGTGAGGCATTTATTAAGATCTTTGGCCCATGATTCAATTGCATTGTTTGTGTTCTTATTGTTTAATTATAAGAATTCTTTGTATATTTTGGATAACAGTCATTTATCAGATATGTCTTTTGCAAATATTTTCTTACTGTCTGTGGCTTGTCTCATTCTCTTGACAGTGTCCTTCACAGAGCAGACATTTTAAATTTTAATTTTAAAGCTTATCAATTCTTTCTTTCATGGATTGTGCCTTTGGTGTCGTATCTAAAAAGTCATTGTCAAGCCCAAGGTTATCTAGACTTTCTCCTGTTATCTTCCAGACATTTAATTGTTTTGCATTTTACATCCAAATGCATGATCTATTTTGAGTTCATTTTGGTGAAGGGTATAAGGTTTATGATTAGATTCATTTTCTTTCACATGTGAATGCCCAGTTTTCCCAGCACTATTTATGGGAGATTATCTTTTCTCTATTGTATTGACTTAAATCATTTTCAGAAAGTAAATGATGTTACTTTTTTTCTATTATGCTCTGCTTATCACTATTGCAAAAATTTCATTATTTGGTGCTTTTACCCCTCAGTGTAAAAACGCCTCATGTCTGAGGTCAAGGATGACTAGTTTCCCAGCTGTCAATATTCAGGCAGACAATTGATCTTCTCATTTTATTTAATCTTAGTAGCCATTTCCTGCTCCCCGGCCCCAACACTACTTAGAAAAACTAAATGTGTCCACTGTCATCAGTGCTTAGTGTAAGGGTAATATGACATGAATCAAAGACCCTTCAGGCCAAAGTAAAGACTGGTAATTTATTACTGAAGAACTGAGGCTTTTCTGAAATTTCCTTTAGTTCAGGCAGATCACTATGAATTAACTAAGTAAGAGGGCAGCAGGTGCTCTCATTAAATTTACAGTCACTGGCAGCAGATAGGAAAGTAGTTTTAAAAGAGTATGCAGCTGTGTGGACACCTGTAATCGCAGCCACACACTCCCAGACATTAGGCAGTGGGGGTAAGTGGGCCAGTGCTCTCTTATTGTGCTTCAGACAGCTCTGGCTGCAAGCATCCAGGCCAGTGATTTCTGAGCAGAGTGTAAGGAGTGGGTTCCCTGAAATGATAGACAATCTTCCAAATCTTCCTGGAGTTGTATGAAACCTTCCTGAGTTGTCAGGGATCTTGAGACCATTCCCCAGGGAAAAAAAAAGAAACTTTACTGTTTAATTTTTTATCTTCTTCTTTGTCCCCTTTCTAAAAGCTAAATTTTAAAATGATCATCATTTTGAAATGAATTTTGGTAATGATGATGGACTTTATAGAGAAATGTTTTGTTAAAGTGCAATTTGTTTATTATGCATAGTACACAATTTCCATCTACAAGAGTAGGAGCTAAGAGTTGCTTTCCATAGTTCTAAAAACAATTTTTGACATCTATTTTCCCTGTTTTTTATCCATCTCTTCCCCTGACTATCTTTTGCTTTCCTAACATTAATAAGACTGCAATTTTTCTCTAAGCATTGGGGCAATTTGCAGTGAGGATTAGTTTATTTTCCCTTTTCTCCCTCTCTCTTTCCTTTTCTTTCCTTCCTTTTTTCCTCTTTTAAAAAAATTTTAAATCAGTCCACAAATGATCTGTGGCAGCTTACAATTAGGCTACACTTGATAAAAGAAAATATCAATGATAATTTAAAAATATAGAACTAAAAAAATAACTAAAATTTGATGGTCAAAATTGGAGGAAATAATACAGGTAAATAGAATAAGTGAGCATATGTTATTGCTGTACTTGAAACTTATATTTGTCCAAATCATATTAGAAATAGAGACCTTGTAGATACGTGGCAGAACAAATCATCTGTCAATAAGCTTTGCATTTTTTCCTCTGTTGGACACAGTAAATTATTTTAATCATTTTAAAATCATTTTAAAACCTCTATTGTGATATTCTGTGTCGTTGGTGATATGATGCTGGTGAGACAGTGACAGTTACTACATAGGCTACATTTTTTTTCTCTCTCTTCAGTGAGGATTGATTATGCCTCTAACTCTAGCCAACCACCTCATAAATCTAAAATGGAATAAGGTAGAGTGTTAGATCCAGAAAGGAGCTTACGGTTCAACTCATCTGACAATGACTTTGCCATTGGTCATAGGAAAGAGAGCTGAATTTGGATAAATGCAGCCCGTCTGTCAACATTAGTGAGAAAGGGAAAAACAAAAACATGGCAAAGTCTGTAAGACTGATGGCTCAGCAGCAACAGCATCTTTAAATAATGAGAGTGGACTTTCATTATTTGTTCATTAAGTTTCTAAAGCACAGTAATTACAGTCTCCCTTTTGTCCCTAGTACATGGAATTGACTTCTTTTAAAATAGAAATGTTCATCAAAATGATATTATCTTTAATAAGATTAACTGGTAACAAAGAAGAGCATATTCACTCTCAAATTTTATGAAAAATCAAAAGATTTTTTTTTTAAATGTGGCACTACAAGAGAGTACAATATGTCTTTCTGGCCTATTTGCAGATGGATTTAACTTCCTTACAAGCATCTGTTTCAGTGAGCAGATTAAACTATCCCATAAAACATGTGACGTGTGTGTATGTGACCTTCTATACAATGGATATAAAAGGTATGAGAATTGTGTGTCAAAGGCCACTTAATGAATAACTGTATAATCAGTGTGAATAACATTTAGTAAAGCACTATTTGCTTTATTACTAGACTAACATAGCCTGTGGGAAGAGTAAAGTGTCAGAAAAGAAATATGGGTTTGTGACATTTTTGTGCTTGTCTTCAGGATAGCCATATGTCAGTAATAAGCATGCAAGTGAAATTCAGTGTACAATACATATTGAAAAATAATATCTCGAGAGGATTTCAAATAACCAGTAGACAAACATAAGATAGATGCTTTTTTTTTTTTTTGTAATGAAGTACTTACATATAGAAGCAGCCTAAATGTCTGACAATTTACTTTGTAAAATATATGCTGGAATAGTGTTGTGTAGAATTAGGTATAAATTATTCTAAATCATGCCGAAGGAAAATCCCTTTATTTACCAAGCCACTAACAGATGCCTCTGTTGCCCCATGTCAAGTCATATTCCCTCCAAGTCTCTAATTTCAGCCAAAGGCAAGGTGAATTTTTCAGTGCCCTGTCAAAGTCCCACCATGCATTCACCATCTGATCTTGTAGTCTCTGATCCAGGGAATTCTCTGCAGTTACACAACTGGAGGTATAAGAAAGTGCCCCAGTAACAAACCTCGACCAGTGGAGAGGTCAACTGGGACGAATGCTCCAACCTCCTACCCCTATGCTGACAATCCCAAAGTACTCAGTGCACTTCCTGGGAAAAACTGCTGAAACTGAGCCCTCATTTCCCACCAGGCAATCCCAATATCACATATTATTGGTGACTTTTCTGTTTTTCTGTACACTTCTCCCTCCCTTACTCCTGCTTCCAGACTCACCTTCCAAATGCCTTACCTACCTCAGGCTTTGCTCTTTGGCAAACCCAAACCAAGCCAGTAATCAATAATGAGGTTTCCTTTTTTAACATGTGCGGCAAGAATCTGTGAGACTTAAATGTACTTGTACATAGCATGAGGACAATCTTGGAGGTGACACCAGTGTTATGGTCCTCAGTGCTTGTTGAAATGTTAGCTTTGCCTTATCTGGACTACAGTGCCCTTAGCTATAATGTGAGAGAAATAGATTCATGGTTCTTAGGAAATGATGGCACAAGTATAGCCCATGAAACAGTTAATCTATTCATATCTGATACATGGTATTTGATGTATTCTCCTATTGAGATATGAGATATACCCTACCCATGACTTGAATGCTAGAATCATTGATAGGGTCTATATTTGTTGGTTTTGATTGTTTTTTAATCCAAATAAGACAGGCTGTCCATGATTAAAATCAAATTAAACAATAGGACCGTAAATGAAAGATAATTTCTGTCCTCCTCCTTCTTATTTCCAGTCTACTTCCCATAAACAATTGATCTTATGCACTTCTGTTTCTTGTGCTTCATGTGACCTCCATAATTTAAAGTAAAATGCAAACACTGATTTCTTAGCTTAAAAGATAACTCTCCAGCATAAGATGGGAGAATTTCATCCTCTTAAAGTACTTTGTGTCTCTCCCCACCCTATTTTGGTAGTCATTGCATTTTTTTGTTTAGTGTTTAATGTATATATATAAAACACTAAGCAAAATAAAATATATATTTTTTTATTTTGAAGATGTGGTACAAGTCAGGATTGGGTACATAAGTGGTCTAGTACAAGGGAAGTTTGGGTCTCCCATTGGTTCTCACTTCACCTGGTTGAGAATGAGGTATGCTTGGTAATGTTATGGGCTCCCCCTCTCCTGGCAGTGTCCAGCTACTGCCAATCCCTTTATTGTAATGTTATGATAAATGTTCAAGGTCCATTATGAGTGAAATATGTGGTATTCAGTTCTTTGTTTCTCTGACGGATCACTAAATATTATAGACTATATAGATCCATCCAACTTGCTATGAAGTCCATATTTTGTCCTTCTTTATGACTGTATAAATATTCCATTGCGTATATATACCACATTTTTTTATCCACTCCACTTTTGATGGGCAGCATGGTTGGTTCCATGTTTTTGCTGTTGTGAATAATGCTGCAGTAAACATGCATGTGCAGGTATCATTTTTGTAGAATGTTTTGAGTTCTTCCAGGTATATTCCTAGAAGGGGGATTGCTGGGTCATATGGAAGGTCAATTTTTAGATCGTTTAGAAATCACACTGTTTTCCACAGAGGTTGTACTAATTTACACTCCCACCAAGAGTATAGAAGCATTCCCTTTTCTCTGCATCCGCTCCAGCATCTGTTGTTTATGAGTTATTATTTGTACCTTTATGTAATGTACTCTACTACTTGCTCTACAAATTCTGGTATTATTTCTTTATTCCCCACACTGTAGTGTTTGTATATTATCCTCTCTTCTACTTCCTGTCCTACTGAGAAATGCCAATCTTCTAACAAAGTGGCAATATTTGCATTTTAAGTTGTAACCATAATTATGTCTTATGTATTTGGGCTATATATCTTAAAAGTTTCAAAGATGAACAGTATTTGTATTATTGTAGTAATGTAAAAAGTAGTTAATTCTAGATAATAATAGATAGTAACTACCTAGATAAAAATATTTTATGGTCAACCAGGCAATTCCAGAAAATAGATTGGAATGAATAGTATGAAGAATTTTGCAAAACTTACATTGTTCTAGTGGAACCTAAGTCCAAACTAATTTTCTAGGCTTACCTCATAGTATTCTTCTATATGTTTCCTTCACTACCTTTAGTTTAGTTTGCTATTCTTTCCTTGATTCCAAAGGTCCAAGTTTAGATTATCAATTTGAGATATTTTTATTTTCAAATATAGCCATTCAATGCTAAAAATTGTCCTCTAGTCAATGTTTTAGTTTCATTTCAGAAATTTTAATAAGTTGTATTTTTATTTGTTTCAAAATTTTTGTAATTTCTCTTGAGACTTCCTCTTTAATCCATGAGTTATTAAGTGTATTGATCAACTTCCAAAGATTAGGATTTTTTGACACATCTTTCTGTTATTTCTAATTTAATTCTATCATGGTCTAAGGATATAAGATGTATGGTTTCTACTTTTTAAAATTCCATTGAAGTTGAAGGACATATTTTGCATTCAACTCTTTTAAAATTTATTGAGTCTATATTATGTGCACATGAAAATAATGCATATTCTGCTATTATTGCTCACTGTTTTCTATAAATGTCAGTTAGGCTAAATTGATTGATAGTTTCTCTTTTCAACTTAAAGCTCTCCAGTGTTTTGCATTGCTCTGACAGTAATGAACAAAATTCTTGACAAATGTTTTACAAGATCTGACTTTTACCTGCTTTTTATTTTGCATAAGTCTTCCTGTAGTTCATTCCGCTTCAGCCTCTTGTCCTTTCATTTTTTCAAACATATTTCTTCCCAGTTCAATCTTTTGCACATTCTGTGCCCTTTGATTTAAAAGACTCCTCTACTCCAATGAAATACCTGCTTTACTTTTTTCCTATTTCTGCTCAATATTCAGTTTTCCAGGAGAACTCTAACAATACCATGCATGTTCATTTTACTGTGACCTTCACCTTCTTCTCCTTTATCATAGTTTTGACTCTTTATTTATTTGGGTAACTTATTTTTATTTATGTCTCTTAATCATTAGACTGAGAGTAGGGGCCATATCTGTTTTTGTTCACCATTGTATTCACAATATCAAGATAAGCACTTGCCACATAATAGGTATTCAATCAATATTTGTTGCATAAATGGATCCCTTCAGAGTAGTCTCATATCTCATTCAATATGTCTTAAGCTGCATTTATATTCTTTGTCTTTATGATCCCAAATCTAAGTGCCTATTAGATGACTTTGACAATTCAGAATATGCTAGCAAAGAAAAGGTATAGTTTTGGCATATAACTCATTTAAAATTTTTAGCCATAATCTGTAGACTAGTTTGGGATTTATTTGACATCAATATGATTAAAAGGATATTTTGAATGCAGTGACAGTTCTTGATTCTCCTAGGTCCGTATACTTGAAAATGCTTGCATGAGTCAGAATAGGCTAAGTAACGCTGCAAATTAAACCCAGAGTGTCAATAACTAAGCACTAAAAAGTTTGTTTCTCACTTATGCTACATATTTAATGTGGTTTCGTATTGTTACTCAAAAACCTAGACTGATCAAGGAGGTTCTACCATATGGAACCTTACCAGTGGCTATGGCAGAGGAAGGGAGTGCATGGAAAACTCGTACTTCTCTTTCCATGTTATGACTTGAAAATAACACTAATCATTTCTGCTAATAGATTATTGACTGAATCTAGTAACAGGAGTCCATATAATTGCTAGAGGGTTAGGAAATCTTATAAAGCACTTGGATATTTGGTGGGCAACAAATTTCTTTGCAATGATATTGATTCTAAAGATAAGTTATTCTCTGATCATTAAATTTAGATGACTCAAATAAATATTAAGGAAAGTGTAACTGAATATATACATAAATTTGTGAACACATCTGCTCTGTGTGCCTGCTAGTATAATGGTCCAGACTGATTCTTTAACTTACTGACTTTTTTCCCCAGAGCAAGTCTAAAGTGTAAATAAAACTAAATTTCAAACTCAAGTCTTTTATGCTTTGCCTGATTGAGATTTTCCAAGAGATATATTAGAGTCATCATAATGTTATCAATTATTTTATATCTTGTATTACATTTTCCTGGATTTTCTTATTGAGACAATCTTGACAATTCTATTGATTCTTCTTACTTTATTATTTTTTACTTCCATACTCTTGAATGTTTTATTATTTTGAGAATAAACTATTTTAGCATTTCACTTTATATAATTTTTTTGTTGTTTTTAATTCTATAAGTATTGTGCCAGGAATTATGGAGAATTGTTGGGCAAAGCAAAAGTCTGTTTTGTCCTATGTAGTGTCTTTATAATATGGCTTCCTTACTTTAGCTGTATGAACCTGAAACATTTCTTACCCCCTCTGAGCAATTTTTTAACTTTCTGAACTTCACTCAGTTTTCTTTCATGTATACTGTGATTTATAATAACTTTTCCAATGTTTTTTAACAGGTATTAATAGCCTGTGTAAATATTTGATTTGACGCATAATGAACACTAGATAAATATCTATTCCCTATATCAGATGGCCAATTCAAAGAGTGTGTTGTCGAATAGAAAGAGTTTTGAAGAACTGGGCTAGAATCCATGCATCATCAATTAGTAAGTGAATAAAAAGGGCAAGTTATTTGATATTTCTAAATATCATTTATTACTCTGAAATAGAAACCATAATGGCTACCAGATCACATGTCTTGAAAAAGTCAGTAGAACACAAGAATGACAAGTGTCATTCTGGAGTCAGACTACAGAAGCTCACATCCACGTGTGCCATTACTTGTCGATGACCTTGGAATTTAGGTACTGGCCAGATGCTGGTTGAATTTGCTTTTCCTTAAATAAGCATCAATGTGGACATCTCAGAACACCAGGACTTTGTACACCATCCAAAGCTATACTATGTAACATTCAGGTATTTCTACTCTAGTTTCAAACCTCTGCTTATGAGATGTCACCAAACTTTCATATGTGCCGCTGACTATTTTAGGGGTTGAGGACATTAAGAGTTTTGCTTACAACAAGCCACATGCTTTCAAGGACAAGGATTTGCTGGCTCTTTTATAACCTCTTCTGGGTCAGAATTATATGACAGTGAGGACAGTAGATCACTCATTTGTCTCTTTTGAGACAAGTTTAATGGACAAGTCTCTCTATTGTTTTTAGGAGTAATCTCAAGCCATAAACTATCATCTTTTCTCAACAGAGATTTTTTCCCCCCACAGAAAATTTTCAAGACTTAAAAGTCCTGTTTACAATCAAGAAAATAAAAATGTTTCCCTGTAAGAAAGATGTAGATCTTGGTGTGGCTTTTTATAGAACAAAAGCACAGTCATAATTTATTAATTTTGTTTTCCATAACAAATGAAGCAGTATCAGTTGTATAGTGAGGACAAAGGCCTTTATGCTTGTCAAAGAGGAGACTCTTGGGTACGTTTTTTAAGTTCTTTACACCTCAGTTTTTTTTATTTGTGAAATGAAAATGATGATAGTAACACGGTGGGAAGTAAATACGATAATAGAAGGAAAACCCTTATGGGGTGCCTGGCAAACAGCAGGTAATCACTAAATGTTGGTTAACTTTTATTACAAGTAGTTTTAGTTAAAAAAAAAAAAGAGAGAGAGAGAGAGTTAGAGCTAGAGTGAGAGCTAGAGTGAACACTTGTGTGCAAGAGAGAGATAGAGAGAGAGAGAGAGAAAGAAAGAAAGAAACAGAGACCACCAACATCACCATTTGATTTATAGTAAATTTCTAGGGTAGCCAGTACATTTTTAAGTAGCTCAGAAAAATAACCTAACATTTCCAGTTTTAAGGCTGGAACATTATTTGGCTTATTAAATCAATTAATTATGTACTTATTATCCTATGATCTCACATTAGTATGAATCGTAAAGTATTGACTGTACATGATTTGACTGTATATGTTTGTCACCATGAATAGTCCACACATGTGTGTCATACACGTATGATAAATTATTTAAAAGGTATTGCAGACTTTGATCTATTGAATGATGAAAATATTTTTGGAATTCACATGTTAGCACAAATTATGTATGTAACCAATATAGGCAGTGGTGCCACTATTTTAAAATTGAATTCAGAATCTATTCCTAAAATACTTAAGAATTCTCAAGATTTTTATAAATTTATCTCAATCTTTGAGCAGAAAATAAAATAAAATAAAAAATTAATTAATTAGTTTGTAGATACTTCCAGAATATTCTGAATAAACTGTTACATATTCCAAAGAGGTTCCAAGGTGTCTCAAAAGTGTTTTTTGGAGCAGTAAAATTATTGAATAGACTCAAGCTAAATTTTATCAAGCAGTTGACACATTTTGCTATATAGTTTTGGTGTGTATAAATGTACACAGGTCTTAATGTACTAACATAGAGTTGTATAGTTAAGTACAGTTAATGTAAGCTAATATGTTTTGATAAAAGAGAAAACATACTCCTAATGTCAAGATTTTAAGATATTAATTTTTACTTTCAACCCAGTTGATGGAAAAAATAAATGAGTTTACCAAATTATTCCTATCTCACAGGAATTATTATTTCTGAATTTCTTGAATCATTTGGCACTCTTCTAGATTTTGCAGATTTGTATCCAAGTTCTTATTCCTGTTAAGATTTGATTATTATTATATCTTCCACAGAGATATACCAGAAGTAAGCTTTTAAGCAAGCCATAACACTAATAAAGCATTTCTTTTTTCTAAATAAAGATTAAATAACCAATTCCAATAATATCAATATTAGAGATGTGATTTTAAATAAACTTTATTCATTCTCCTTTTACTAGAGGAGAAATAGTTGATGTCATGTGATGTCATTAGATTTCAGTGAAGTTTATTCATTTATGTTACTCAGTTAGGATATTTTCTATATTATTGAAGAAATTATGTTTGGAAGTAGTTATTGAAAAAGATCTAGAAATGTATTTTTAACTGAGATTAAAATGAACTAAATACATACATTAAATGAACCAGATATATAAATATCAACAGCAAATTATTTAAAACTAAGCATATCTAACTTACGTATCTTAATTTTTTTTAAAAAAAGAAACTATCACATTTTGATATCACGTAACATTGAAATATCTGTCCATTATGGGAAATATTTAGTGTGGGGGGTTTAGGGGTGTTAACAGATTTGATTTTACATCATTTTTTCCATGTGCAAACTCTCTTTTTGTATTACAAATCACTAAAGACAGATATAGTCGTCTGTACACTGTTTGAGGAAGACATTTCTTCTCTTCTGTTTCCTATTTACAATTCCACTGGGTTCATAAAATGGTCAGATGCTACAGTGCCACGAATAAACTACAGCGCTTTTAATAGAGCCATTCATCTGCTCCTTTTGAAGGTTAGTGCTCTCTCTCAAGGGAGGGTTCACAGATAATAAGAGGAAAATGAATGCCAGTTGAGCACCTGTAATCAAATTACTCTTAATTCCCTCAACTCTTGTCAGATATTGAGCTCCTCATATCGTTCCATAGGTGGGCATTTTACAGACCCCCATGGTGTAATACAGTTAGTTTCCTTTCCCGCTTCCCTTTCTCTTTCCTGTTCTTCAGCCACCATCCATCATGACTGGGTAAATCCTGTCAGACGGAAAGTCCCAATCGTTCAAACAGTCAGACACTGCGCCAGCCTGGTCTACACTTGCACCTGTCACTTCCCGGCATTCAGCTTGTGAGGAAAGGAGCCAAAAGAACGTTTATGGAATGGATGCGGGCAACGTGCCCAGCGTGTCAACAGGCACAGTGCAGCCTCAGCCGCGGGCCTGGTAGGATGCTTTTGCTCTTGAAAAGATTCACCGTCTGCCCCACCCCCACTCCCCAAAGAAGGACTGATCTATGTGAAATGCTTGCGCTTCAAACCCAGAGCAAACCATAATTTAGTCCAGACTCTCAAAGACCCAACCTGTCACATGTAACAAAACAAGAGCAGTACAAAGCACTGAGCTTCTGAGTCTTTCAGCTGGTCCATAACTCATCTTGCTGTAAAGGGTGCAGAGGGAATTTGTAGAATGGGGTGAAGTGTTCCATTTCATTTGTATTGTATCACTTGGGATCTGAGATGAATTTGGGATGCAGCCACAGACATGCTTGGAATTTTATTGATTTTATTATGTTAGTTGGAACTTACGCTTTATGGTTTTTTTAACCTCGGCTTTTATTGAACATACTCCAGGCATAGCACATGGAAAATAATGGTGGTGTACAATCGCTGAGGAAAGTATGGCACTGCAGGTATTGCCTTTTTGATTGTTTAACTGAATAACTTTTACCCCGAAAAATCACATAAATCGGGGATATGTGCAAAAATACAAATCTAAGTATGCCATTGTAATGAAAATAATGCTTAAACTTTATTCTAAAACTATATGCATTCAGACAACGTATTTATCAGTCATGAAAAAATGAATGTTAGTCTTGAGAGTGTCTACCTTACTGGCTTGGTATACAGACAAGTTAAAACATTTAAACATTTCCCACTAGAAATATGCTTATGCAGCTGTAAATTGGAATGGAATGCTTCTTGTTTCTGTCCACTCTGGGCTGCATAATCTATCAATCTCTCTCTCTCTCTCCCCTCCCACCCCCCCCCACCCGCCCCCTTGTTGCTAAGGGCCAACTACTATACTAAGCTCTGGATTTAGGTACCATCTCTGTAATTCGTGCACTTAAACTCTGGTATTTTGTAAGTATTTACCCAAAGTAAAAAATAAACAGTATATATACTATAGAGTGCTTTCTGTCATGAGAGCAGTACATATATTTACTATACTTTCACATACTTTCTGATATTAATGTGCAGCTTATTCTCCCTGTGGACCTGGTGATAATTCTTTGGTAGGACACATAAGGTAATAATATCTTTGCTGTTTAGATCCTCTGTGTGTTCCACACTGTTTATTTCATCATATTTTGCTGGCATGATCACTTCTTGTTCCAAGGCCGCCTTTGATCTGTGATTTGTTCTTTGCATCTGTGTAAAGAACTAAGGCTTTGTCATTTAATTGAAAAGAAAGACAGTAATTCTTCCAGTATATTAAAAAATGCTAGATGGTCATTGATAGGTTAATACTGCTGCTCTGTGTCTCTGTGAATTCTTTACTATTCATGACCCCCATGATAAGCATAAATAGTTTTCACCCTCTATGAAGGACACAAGTGAGCATCTATCCTGTAGTTATTTCCTCCGTGTTCTTTGCTGACAAACTCCTGATGTTGTTTACCATTCTGAGAGTGTCTGTGTACTTCTGGGGAAGTAGCTATAGGAAAGCATCTTGATTGTTCCTAGCCAATCAGTGGCTTTATTTGGCATGACAATTGATTGAGGCATGGTCATGTGATATAAACCTGGCCAGTGAAATGTTAGAAAAAGTCAGGAAAGATTTTTCACTTGTAAAGGAAATAAATGTGTTACAATGTTATCTGTATGCAATTTCTGGAACTGAAATAGGCATCTGAGAATCTTGAAGTCAACAAACCTGAAAGAAGTCGAAATTCTTGAAAAGTAAAGAAGGCACAGAATCTGTATCTTTGAAGATGTGTTTGGCTTCCCAGCTAAGTACCCTGTTTCTATGTACTTTGTGTGTGTGTGTGAGATAATACATATACTTACAGTTAACTTTACTTTCTATATTTTCTGCTATCTGTAGGCAAAATATAGTCTAACTTACTCTTATTTAAAGATATTTCAGATTTCAAAATATAATGAATGTCAGGATTAAGATCACATAAACCCAATTTTGAACTTGAAAGATATATGTTTTTACTTTGATCACTTGGCATCAGTGTAAGAACTAAGAACACTTGCTTGCCGTAAGCATTTTCTTTCTAAGTTGTGTGGAAGGTAAACAAGATAGATCACTTTCAATATCACATCTGTGTTCTTTCTTGTTTCCAACTACACATGTACCGCTTTCTGTACTCTTCCAATTCTTGTCCTCTTAGAGAATTATAGCTCTAATATCAAGGATCCAGATCTGTTATTTCTAGCCCTGTGGTGATGAGATGGATGCTTTCAACTCCCTTTGATAGGAAATCACATCCCACTGGGATTAGAGCTGAAAACATGACTTCCATGTTTATCTCACAAACACTCAGCAACTATACTGCTTAACTGAACCTGTATAAACTGAGAACTTGTGGCGATCACCTTTACCACCACACAGAGGGACCTAAAAATGAAGCTAAATTAGAGGAAGTGATACCAAGATGAAGAGTCACAGAGTCTGGTGGATATTTTTGAGCTGATAGATTCATCTGTCTCTACTATCTACTCACTAGACATTCTCAGTTACGTGGACAGAACACTAGCTACGGTGATAGGCACGATAATGGTTCCTCAAAGATGTTCACACTCTGGTTCCCAGACCTGTGAACATGTTATAGTATAAGTCAAAAGGGACATTGCAAATGTAATTAGGATTATGAACCTTAAAATACAGAGATTATCTTGGATGTTGAATATGGACCTTATCTAATCCCATCAGCCCTTAAAAGCAGAGAACCTTCCCTGGCTAGAATCAGAAGATTCATGTAATAGAAGGGGCAAGTTACAAGCATGTGAAAAGTATTCAAGATGCCACTGCTGGGATGTGGTGATCTACATGCAAAAACTGGAGAGAAGGGCCTCTAGTAGTTAAGGGTGTTCTCTAATTAACAACCAGCAAAAAAGAAGAACCTCAGTCCTACAATAGCATCACTCGCCCTAACATGATTCTCCTCCAAACCCTTCTAACCAGAACCCAGCCAGCTGACATCTTGACTTTGACCTTGTGAAATCTGCAACAGAGAAACAAGTCAAGACAACCTACCCTTCTGACCCACAGAAATCTGAGTTAGCAAATATGTGTAAGCTTTGAGCTGCTAAACTTGTGGTAATCTGTTATAGTAGCAACAGAAAACAAATATAGTTACTGAGAAGGATTTTTGGCTCTTTTAAACAAAAGTGTCTTGAAAATATAATGTTGTTTCTCAGCCCAAATATATTGCAATTTTGGAATTTTCTTTTGCGTATGAAGTAATCATGGTCTTGGAGAAAAACAAAAATTTTATTCTTAAATATGTTTGGGTTCTTAGAATGTTGTGGTTGGCTTTTGTTTGTCTCTTGGTGACAGAAAAACAGATCTTTAGAAAAAAGGAATCATGCCCCAGGTTTAAAATAAGTGAACTATATAAAGGATAGAGATAGAAAAAAAAGAACATATTTGGAGTACTGCTTTGACAATGGAACTCGCTGCAGGAATGACTGAGCACATTAACAGGTCAGAGGCAAGTTCATCAGAAAAGACTTACAGGCTCACACACGGTGTCTGTTCAGGTGAAAAGCCTGAGGAAAAGGTTGATGAAAAGGACTTGGGCAGAACCAAAGGAAGACAGGACCTCTCAGCCTGATTAGGTGGCTTTGGAGGGAAGATTTAAACATAGAACTAAGCAATGAACTAAGGGAGGGTTTTCATTGGGGCCAGTCACATAGACTGGCAGTGCCTGAATGACTGACCTCAGCTACTCAAGGGATTTCAGCCTCCCAGAACAAAAATAGATATTCACCATAAATCACTTAAACCATCTGATCAAATTGGCACTCCATGGCCCAAGGCCTCAAGCACACAAAAGCACTATTATAAAGCACAATATTCCAAGGGTTCAGAGATTATCTCCCAGAAGTTGGCTAGGCTTTTCTTGGAAATGTGCAGGGTTTGAGCAACCCAAGCCTACTGAATTAACATTTTAGTTCACAGGCTGTTTTATATCAGTACCTTTGGGTTATAAGGGCCAGTGAGGTTATATTAAGTGTGATGGGACACTTTTTACATGCAAGTACACAAACACACAATGACTGCACTAGGAGACACTGCAGCAAAGACTCTCTTCAAGGGAGCAACATACTGACAGAGGACGTTCCTCTCTGTGCAGAGAAAGAGAAGCAGAGAGAAAGTATGTTTCAAGGGGCCATGTCCCCTGCCCAGGCTGGAGTCTGTAATCCTGACTATTCTATGAGCCAGGAGGAGCTCAGTTTCTCAAATGCCTCAGATGCCTATGAAAACCCATGCAGCAACAACTTCAAAGGTTGTGGGAACTATATCATCTCTCAGTATTTCCTATCCTTTTTCATGTTGTGGCTCACATAGAATATAATAATATTTGTATGACACATTGAACAGAAAAGGCCAATCTCAGCCAGAGGAGACCAATTTAAGGGCTCCCGATGCCTCAGGCTCTGCCTTGCCATCCAAGGACTGAGAGATTTCATAACTTATGCATCTGCTAAATATTAGGAGGTTCAGAAGCTATATAGCATGTTCTGAGAGTTGGCCCCCCATATTTGATTTGAACTCTTACCCCATGAAGAAAAACTGCTCATTCATTCTCAAAGATATGTCCTTTTTTTTAGCCAAACTCCTATCTCGCTCACATAAGGAAGTAGAGAATTTGATATTTCCCCTCACTGGAAAACAATATTTCTTCTGTCACTATATTGTTAAAGTAGTATTAGATTCTACCTTGGAAATATCCATTCCCCTGTAGAAAATCACACAGGCATGGGGGATGGGAGTGGGTAAGCAAAATAAAGTAAATTGACTTTAATTTGAGGGATTCGGGAAAGGTCACAGAGGGTCATTTGTTTTGTGCTGGCTTAATACTGAGCTACAGCAGTGAAGGAACCTGCTTCTACTATCTTCAAGGAGTTCATATTTTATGGGGGCGTGTACAAGGGGCATATAAAAGATAGAACAACATTTAAGGAGTGCTTCATTGGTAATGTCCTGAAGAAACTGGAGTCCAATGTCCAAATGCAGGAGAAGAAAAACATGTCCTGCTCCAGAAGGGGGAAAGAGAACATGAAAGCAAAAATGGAGAAAAGAAACTCCAGAGGGAGATCTTTCCAGAACTCCAGAAGGGAGGGAAAGACCAAGAGAGAAGAGCAAGCTAAATGCCCTTCTTCCATCTTCTTTACTCTGAGTCCCTAGTCATCTGGATGGTGCTTGCCCACATCGAGGTTAGGTCTACCTCTCTCAGTACATGGACTCACACATCAATCTCTTCTGATAACACCTTCATAGATACACACAAAAACACTGCTCCCCCAGCCATTTAGACATCCCTCAATCCAGTGAAGCTGACAACTAATATTAACTGTCTCAGGAAGTGAGCAAAAAACTGTCGGATGGAAGAAAGACATCTTGGCATTTTTCTTGTTCAAAATAATATATTACATTGTACAAAGTAAACAAGTTACTTTGGGTTGCCTTTCTAGTTATGGGTTTTGGAGTCTTGACAGCTTAAAAAAGATAACTCTGAGATACTTTTGAAGATACTGTCTGTGCAGTGAAGAGCTGCTTAACGTACAGCAACCCAGAGCTCTGCTAGTTGAGGAGAAATACAGTTCATATGACTCGTATGACTCCGCTACTACTTCCCCACTGCAGCATTCTAAGTTCTGCTTTCAAATTTAGCCTCCTTTAAGTCCAAAATATGTTGGAGCCATTCACATTGTGTAACAGAGTGGGAAAAGTAGGGAGAAAATGCTGGAGTATTATCTCTGGGCTAGCAAGAACTTCTCAGTCACAAATATCGATATGTACAAAAAAGTACCTTAAAAATTTCTCTAACTGAATTTTAAAGCTCTTGAGGTCATTTCAGCTGATTGTAAGAAAACATAATTTTGTCAATCAGGGGTGATCTTAAACTCATTTAAACTTATTTAAGCATGCATTTCAACTCAGTCAATTCTGAAGTTCTAAAACTTTTGGAGAGCTTATATCAGCATCATCATGATTCTTTCTCTTCCCTGTTCTCCTGTCTGTTGCGGGCTTTAGGTCCAGAAACAAGAAAGGAACTTGTATAGTCTACAGGGGAGGAGTTGAGTCCCCTCTGAATTCCTGGACTTCTGTTAAGATGTAACTCACTTCTTTGGCTCTTATTTTACTGATGTAATTCCACTACTCAAGTCTGAGGTTCACACACTCTGCATTTTACTGATTAACACCTCAAAATAATATTCTATTAAAAGCAGTATAGATCAAGTAAATTAACTTGCCATTGTGACTTGACCCTTTGTTTTATGAGAATCCCTCTGACTCCCTTATCAACTCTAGGCCATCTTGAATTGCATCACGTATGAGTAACAAAACATCCGTTTTCAACTGTGTGTGTGAAGTTTCTAGCCCCCTCTTTTCCATACCCAGCAGCTGAAGATCTGTAGATCAGAAATTCATTGATCTTACCTTTCAACTAGGGAAAGAGTGGCAAGCATTCCGAATGAAGGCTGTTGTTAGCATGGGCCGGGAGCACAGTCTAGAGTATACAGAATAGCTTTTAGATTCTGAGAGCACTCTCAACTTACCTCAGCTTGTGTTCTTATATTAGAAGTTTCTTTTTTCTCTGACATAGCCAGATGCTTACTGTATTGGAGCTCAGAAAATTACAGCCATAATGACATTTTGGCCAACAACAGACCACATATACGATGGTGGTCCCATAAGATTACAGTGGAGCTGAAAATTCCCATCACCTAGTGACATTGTAGCTGTTGTAATGTTGTAGCACAATGCATTATCCATGCATTAGTTGTAATGCTGATGTAAACAAACTGCACTGTCTGTCATATAAAAGCATGGTACATGCAATTATGTACCACATGTAATACTTGATAATGATAATAAATGACTATGTTACTGGTTTACATGCTTACTATACTATACTTTTTTATTTTAAAATATATTTCTTCTACTTATAAAAAATAAAGTTAACTGTAAAACAGCCTTGGGCAGTACCTTCAGGAGATATTCCAGAAGAAGGCATTGTTGTCATAGGAGATGACAGTTCCATGTGTGTTATTGCCCTAAAGACCTTTCTGGGACAAGATGTGGAGTTGGAAAACAGTGACATTGATGATCCTGACTCTGTGTAGGCCTAGGCTAATGTGTGTGTTGGTGTCTTAGTTTTTAATTAAAAAGTTTTTTTTTTTAAAAAAAAGTAAGGATGGAAAAAGCTTATAGAATAAGGGTATAATGAAAGAAAATATTTTTGTACAGTGTACTGTTTTTTGTGTTGTGAGCTAAGTGTTATTATAAAAGAGTCCAAGAGTTTTTTAAAATCAAAAAGTTTATAAAGTAAAAAATCTGCAGTAAGATAAGCTTAGTTTATTATTGAGAAAAGAATTTAAAAATAAATTTAGTGTAGCATGGGTGTACTGTTCAATATTTATAAAGTCTTTGGTAGTACATAATAATGTCCGAGGACTTCCCATTCACTCACCACCCATTCACTATACAATGAAGAAATGATGAATATTCTTTATGAAACACCCAGAGCAACTTCCAGTCCTACAAGCTCTATTCATGGTAAATACTTACACAGGTGTGCCATTTTTTATCTTTTGTATCATATTTTACTGTACCTTTTTATATGTAGATATGCAAATATTTGCCATTGTGTTATAATTGCCTACAATATTCAGACAGTAACATAACGTATAGATTGGTAGCCTAGGAGTAATAGGCTGTACCATACAGCCTAGGTACATAGTAGGCTATACCATCTAGGTTTGTGTAAATACACTTTATGATGTTTGCACAATGATGACATCGTCTAAATGACAAATTTCTCAAAATGTATCCCCTTGTTAAGTAACGCATGACTATACTTAGAGCTTAGGAGAGAAGTAACATGACTACAATTAGAAAGTTAATAGAATGTGTAAAAAATTAATAGTATGGTGACTGTATGGTGATTGTGCATTAATCAGATGTGTGTGTATGTGTGTGTGTGTGTGTGTGTGTGTGTGTGTAACTATCAAACCAAGAGGAATGGGACATTCATTTAAAGGAATTACTCTGATCAGAAACTTTTATAAATTTCAACTAAATTACAAGTCACATGTGCCTAGGCCTCTTAGTGACTCATCTGGCTTTGCTGTATCGGGTGCTGAACAGATAGATAGGAACTGCTTCAAAATGTGCTTTTCTTTACCCAGATCAGGGGTTTATCAACTTGTTTTGTAAAAGGTCAGACAATAAATATTTCTAGGTGTGTGAGCCATAATGCCTCTATCACAGCTACTCAACTCTACCTTTGTAGCATAAAAACAGTCGTAGACTATACAGAAATAAATTAGCTTGACTATGCGTCTACACAACATTATTTACAAAATGGGGGCTGGATTTGGCCTAAGGCCTATCGTTTGCAGATTTCTTCCCTAGATTAGAAGACAGTCTTTTCCCAGTTTTGTCTTGATGGAGCAAAATTATTAAGAAAAGTTTGTTTATGGAAAATATACCCATTAACAGCGCCTCTCAATCTTCAAGGCCAGGCTGCATCTCTCTTATTCTACTCGCTAATTCACACACCTGGCACAATGTTCAGTACATAGGAGGAATTTAAATTCTTTTTCAGGAAAATAACATGCTTTCTTCTCCTACTCTGTACAAATGAAAACACATTTCCTGCATCTTCTTGGCAAGTATCTTGTGGTCAAGAACAGATCTGAGACATATGGGCTACTTCTCAGTGGAGAGGTAGCAGGCTATGGTATTGACAGCAAGAACATTCTTTATGAAACAGACCAGATTCTAAACATAAAACATTCAAATGTTATGCTTGAGTCTTTTCTGAAGTTGACATTTTTTTCAAATATTCTTTCAAATGTTCTTTGTGAGATAATTTTAAAATATGTAGCACCTAAGAATTGTTCTGAATAATATTTTTCATGCTAATCATCTGTTGCCTTTTGATTGCTACTTTTTGGGGAGAAATAAATGATGTCAACGATAGTTTCATTAACCCTAGAGGATTGAGCTGTGACTTCCTTCACATTTTATGTTCCTAGCCCCTGTTTCCCCTAATTATTATGTTACTATTAACACCTTAGAAGTCATGAAAATATATATTTCTGGTACATGTATCCACCCTAAAGATGTATCTGTTTGCAAATGAAATTACAAACAATTGATTGTGTTGTCATAGCCAATTATCAATGGGGCTAAAAGTGCTAAAAGATTGCAAGACATTTAAATGACAGCATTTTATTCATGGGAGACACTGACACTTCCCACTTGAGGCAAGATAAAAAGTCTCATTTTTTTGCATTGTGATCCAAATTAAAGCAAAGTTTAATTAAAGTTTCATTAAAGAAAGATCTTTTGTAGTCCTGGGAAGCATCTTTTTCTTTGAGCCAAATATGTTTTAGAATGGCATCCTTTCATCTCAAGTTTTTAATGTTTTGCTGAGGGAAGAAAAGGAATAGATACACCATTAATGAGGTGTGATGTGGCTCCGCCAAGAGTATAAAGCACCAGGTGTTCTATCAATTCTCATCTAGTCTGAATATACTGCGGTGCAACACCTATAAGCTTTCCTGAATGACAGTCTCTTAACATGTTGCCACCCGAGTGACCTCAAATAGGGTGCTACTTCTCTAATCAGGCTTCCCATTGCATTCTCATCACTTTAACTGCTGTGCTTTCACATAAATTTTTTTGATGCCAATTCTCTTCCCATTTTCCTTTCCTTAGTTCCTTCACTGTGCTCCTCATAATTCCCTTCTCTGTCTTCTGCAAACAAACACACCTTGCTAGTGTTGTTCTTTTTGAAAACAATATATAACTCTCACTTTCAGTATTTGGCACATGTATCGATTTATTTTTCTATTTGACCTCCAACATTATGGTATGGTATTACCACGTGCTAATGAATTTCAGCATTTTGTCTGTAATTTAGGTAGGGTTATACCAAAGGCTACACAATGGGAAATGATTACAAATAATATTTGCACATTTTCTTAGCTCAGGTTTCCTGGGAAACAGACTGAGACAGAAATTTGAATGCAGGAAAATTACAAAAGAGTGCCCTAAGATGCAGCATTTAGGAGAGTGTAGTGGAGCCAGGATTGGACACAGAGAGATGTTGAACCACAAGACAGCTACAGCTGAAACTTAAGCAAATCCACAGGGAACTGAGGCACTGAGCTAACTAACCCTTTAAATGCATATCTCTTAATTAACCAATTATTGATGCAGGAGGTGGTCATTTCCTTGAACAAGAGGGTTCCCTTTGGGAAAGAGTAATTCCTAGCACTCTCCCCTTTAACTTGAAGATAATGCCAATTTCAGCATCTGTCCATCTCCACCTTCTGACCAATAGGCTTATGACATGGGTAATGTCAAGGCATAACCTTGCTAAGGTCATGTGAGCCAAGAAAAGAAGGGGATGATATCCCAAAGGATCTGTAAGAACTAGCCAGCTTGTACTAGAAAGAACTGAATTCTGAGGGTTCTTGATTATGGAGGCCAGATCATTCAATTGGATGGGGAAGAGTTTATATAGGAGCACTGTCCCGTGACACACAGGATACAATAGCCTGGAAAAGACTGCTTTGCCCCCAAAGATGGCTGAACTGCCAACTAGAATAACTCCTATAAGTATGAGAAAATGATAAGCCACACTAAGTGTAAATGAAATGCTGGAATTATCTTGGCAGATAAGAAAGGAATTGAACAAGTTAAGGAAGAGGTCAAGTTAAGCTAGAGTAGGTATACAATAGACCTTGAACAACATGAATTTGAACTGCATGGGTCCACTCATATGAAAATATTTTTTCTGCCTCTGCCATCCCTGAGAAGGCAACATTGATCACTCTTCTTCCTCCTTTTCTTCAGCTGACTCAAAGTGAAGACCACGAGAATAAAGACCTTTGTGATGACCCACCTCCTCTTAATACATAGTAAATATATTTTATATTCCTTATTATATTCTTAGAAATACTTTTTCTCTAGCATACTTTGTTGTAAGAATACAGTATATATTACATATAATAAACAAAATATGTGATAGTCAACTGTTCATGATATTGGTAAATCTTCTGGTCAACAGTAGGCTAAAAGTAGTTAAGTATGGGGGACCAATGCCCCAACCCCTGCATAGTTCAAGGCTCAATCGTATTCTGGAACTGTTTAAGAGATTTGTTTATAATTTTTTTTTAGGAAAAATATGTAGCAAGTAGGTTTTCCCACTAAGTGTTCTGTATTTTAATCTCTGCAATAAGTTAAAATGCACTCTATGTATATGGTCTTCTGCAATGCTTCCAATGTGTTTTTATGC
>CAUYQG010011068.1:0-10318 GCA_963574415.1 Tarsius wallacei
CAAACGGCATGGTGGGAAATAGAAAAATGAACAATGACATCCTTGATAGCTGTGAGTACTTCGCATAGACATGCTATTTTCTTCTTCCACGACTGCACAGAATTCTTCAGCCACATCAAACAGCAAAGGCAGAAGACAGAAGGGCCTCAGCTGCCTGGACTTGCTTTGCGGCCGGGGGTCCTCAGCGCACCGGGAATTTGTCAATCAGGCAGGCCTCCAAGGCTGGCTCCCAACATCTTTGGTTTTTTTTTTTTTGAGTTGGGGATCTCACTCTGTCACCCAGGCTGGAGTGTAGTGGCACGATCATGGTTCACCACAGCCTTGATCTTTGGGCTCAGGCAATCCTTCCACCTCAGTCTCCCAAGTAGCTGGGATATAGGTGTGAACCACCACACCTGGCTAATTATTTTGATTTTTTTTTTTTTCCTTTTTGTAGAGATGAGGTCTCAGTCTCACTCTGTTGCCCAGGCTCATCTTGAACTCCTGGACTCAAGCGAGTCTCTCATCTCAGCCTCCCAAAGTTTTGGGATTGCAGGTGTGAGCCACCATGCCTGGCCTTGGAGTGGTTCAGTGTCTTAAGGGAGTGTGAGAGGGTAACCAGGTGTGTCCTGCTGATCCTGATAGGGAAACCTAGTGCCAGTGACTCGCATTAAACTGGTGCAGCTGCTGGCTTTTATTCTAGAAGAAATACAAACTTTGACCTTTTGTTCATTTTATGAGGGACCTTTAATACTTTGGCTATTAGCAAATTAGAATTGCACCCCTGGCCTCCCAGGAAACAAATTATTCTATTCTGGAAAGCGTATCATTATCCAGGAGGAAGACAGTCTTCCAGCACACAGTGTCCTTGCAGCCTAATGAGGATTTATGACTGGTACCTTAGTGAGGATGCTAGCTTACTTCCTCTTCCCTGGTTGCCTTTTTTAACTGCAGAGATTTCCTGTGCTGCATCTCCATTAACAAAACTCATTGATTCATGTGTTGACTTCCACATCCCCCTCATGTGCTTTTAAAAAACAGTTTGAGGTATAATTGATACTCAGTATACTACACATATATAGTGTACTATTTGATGAATTTTCTCACACATGCAAATGTGAAGGCGGCACCACAATCAAGACAATAAACATAATCATTGCTCCTGAAAGCCTTTTTTTTTTTTTTAATGTGGCTGCTTTCACTCAGCATAATTATATTGCGATCTCTCCATATTGCTACTTGTATCCATAGCTCATCTTCACTGAGTAGTGTTCCCCCATCTGGCTAGACCACACTTTGCTATCCTTTCAGTTTTGTTGGGCATTGGAGTTGCTTCTAGTTATTGGCAACTACAGATAAAGCTGTTGTGAACATTTGCACGCAAGTTTTGGCATGGACAAATGTTTTCATTTCTCTTTTCCTAGGAGGGAAAAGGTTGGGTCATATGATAGGTATATGTTTTGCTTTTTAAGAAGTTGCCAGACTGTTTTGAAAAATGGTTATACCATTATGCCTCCCACCATCAGTGCCTTCTCACTCTTCTGATGAGGTCATGATCACTTTTTTTTATTTTAGCCATTCCAGCAGGTCTGTGGAGTACCTCATTGTGGTTCTAATGTTAATTTCTCTAATAACTTGTGATGATGAGAATCTTTTTATGTGCTTATCTGCCTTCAGTATATCCTCTTTGGCAAAGTGTTTGCTCAGATCATTTGCCTATTTGTTTTACTGGACTATTTACTAATATTGAGTTTTGGAAGTTCTTTGTATATTCTGAATGTAAGTCCTTTATCAGATATATGATTGGTAAACATTTTCTCCCTGTCTCAGGCTTGTCTTTTCATTCTCTTGACAGTGTCCTTCATAAAGCAGAAGTTGTAAATTTTGAGGAAGTACCGTTTTCAAATTTTTCCTTTTTAGATTATACTTTTGACATCATATCTGTGAAATCTTTGACTAAACCAGAGTTGTAAAGATTCTTTTCTATATCTGCTCTTAGAAATTTTGTAGTTAGGGAATTTACATATAGGCCTCTAATCTGTTTTAACTTAGATTTGTTATGGGTTGATATAAGAATCAAAGTTAATGTTTTGTATATGAATATCTAACTTTTCTAGCATTGTCTGTGGAAATGACTATGCTATCCTTTGAGTTGGAGTCTCACTCTGTCACCCAGACTGGAGTACAGTAGCATGCTCCCAGCCACTGCAGCCTCAACCTGCTGGGCTCCAGCAATCCTTCTGCCTCATCCTTCCAAGTAGCCAGAACTACAGGCGCGCGCTACCACGCCCGGCTATTTTTTGATTTATTGTAGAGAGGTCTCACCAAGTTCTCAGGGCGGGTCTTGAACCCACAGACTCAGGCAATCCACTTGCCTCGGCCTCCCAAAGTGCTGGGATTATAGACTGAACCACTGCGCCCGGCCTCAAAACAGTTTTTTAACTCATCCATTTTGATGCCTTTTAGTGCTTCTGCTGGTTTTTGTTTTACCTTTCCCACATTGACAAATTGTTTCCCTTTGAGAACTTTTTTCATGGGGAAACAAAAAAGTCAATCGAGGCAAGATCGGGTGAATAGGGAGGGTGGGAACATGAGGGTCATACTGGTTTTGGTCAAAAACTGCTGAACACTCAGCACAGTGTAGGCTGGTGTGCTCGTAAATCACCCATCATGAAATGGACAAACACATTGAAAGAAGGGCCAAAAAACATTCACTGAAGCCAACCAAACACAACCTCCTACAACCACACTAGCTAGTACACTGATGCTGATGGGTTCCTAGAACACTTACCTAGTGGAAGAAGCCTGTATGTACTACAAGGGACCTGCCCTCCAAAAGATAATTCCGGGTTTTTGGGGGGGTCCCTCTCCTATGTATTTATGCATGTGTGTCTATGCATATATAAAATATTTTCTTCCTGAGCCATTTGAAAATAAGTTGTAGGCATAAATCCCCTTTAGTTCCAAATACTTCATATAGTTCATTTTTGTGTTCTAAAATTGATGGAATTTATTTTCTCCCCTCTAGACAGTGGGTATGCTATCTATTGGAATATGGTTTTTCAGTGTTTCTGTTTGTAATGATATCTGTTTTCTAGATTAGCAAATTAATTATTTGGATAGCAAAACACATGATATAGGCTGATAGTCTGTCAGCCGCTTAATGTGGAGCTTACTAAAAATGGATGCAGACACTCTTTAAAATGCTCTGTTTGAACCTAAAACTCATTATATTCGTTTGCAAGTCTTTTGCCGTGTGGCTGGTTCTTTGAATTTAGGTCCAGTTAATCACTTAAAGGATGAACACAAAAAGGAAACTTTGGTTTACAGAACTTGGATATGAACAAGAGAGTGTGGTGAGCAGTGTTATGCCAGGGAGGGATGAGTATGTTGTTTAGGTGAAGCATGTCAAATCTGAAATCTAAACTATCTCAAAATCTGAAACTTTTTGAGTACCAACATGATGCATCGCCCAAAGGCAATGGTCATGGGAACATTTTGGATTTCAGATTTGGGATGCTTGAGTAAAATGCAAATATTCCAAAATCCAAAAAAATCTGAGATCAAAACCCTTCCAGTCCTGAGCATTTTAAATCAGGGATAGTCGACCTACTCCCACACCACATGGTTGCTCTTTACATTTTATGTAAGTAGGACCCTTTTCATAGACCTTCTCTTTGCTGCCATAGCACAGTGTGATAATCTCGGTTCCACATGGAAGGAAGGACACCCTGTGGACACTGAGTGCTCCCAGCCTGCAGACCTCTGTCCAGTTCTCTGGAGTCAGTTTCTGGATATTCACTGTTTGCTTCCAAGCCTGTTGCTGTTGGTTTCCACAATTGCTGTTCTATTTACATCTTGATTGTATACTTGGTCAAAAATATCAAAACGTGTTTAAATGTTCAACTTGGGTTACATAGAACATGAGTCTCAAGGCAGTATCAGAAAGAGATCATGAGCTCTGAGGTCAAAGAAGTATGATAAAACTTTATCTTGGAAATTTGCAATGCAAATCAGCTATGACAGGTACTCTCCAGTCCTGTAGAAGGAAACATAGGGGAATGCAGTTTGGGGGCATAAACCCCTCATATTTGTGTGCCTGGAGATCAGTCAGATTTGCTATCCAAATAATTAATTTACTAATTTAGAAAACAGATATCATTACAAACAGAAACACTGAAAGAAACCATATTCCAATAGGTAGCATACCCACTGTCTAGAGGGGAGAAAATAAATTCCACCAAAGCCAGAAGAATAAATGCATACCTTTGTGTTTTATCTGTGGCTACTGTATAGTAAGCACTTAGTGAATGTTAAGTTAAACAAATGAATGACTTCAAGATGGCTAAAAAGAGGGCTTACATTTAAAGCATTTTCTTCCACAACTTTTCTTCTTTAATTCTCGAGTGCAGTTCCAGGGATAACTGTCCCTCCCAGAGTCTGATGGCTCTGCTGAGAGGAGGGCTTGAAAAGTAAAGGAGGAAAAGTAGAACATGTAAGAGGAGAATTTAGTTTTCTAATTTCCAGTGATGTGTGGTTTAAAGTAAAGTAAACCGACTTGGTGTAGTGGCTCATGCCTATAATCCCAGCACTTTGGGAGGCTGAAGCAGGAGGATTGCTTGAGCCCAAGAGTTTGAGACCAGCCTGGACAACATAGCAAGACCTCATCTCTACAAAAAATAAAAAAAATTAGCCGGGATGTGAGGGCACATGCCTGTAGTCCCAGCACCTGGGAAACTGAGACAGGTGAATCCCTTGAGCCCAGGAGTTTGAGACTGCAACGAGCCATGATTGTGCCACTGCACTCCAACCTGGGAGACAGAGTGATACTCCAACTAACTAAATAAATAACTTTTTTTTTTATCAGTAGATAAACTTTCAGAATCTTCTGCATTGCATTATTCATTATAAATTGCACTTTGGGGAACCCAATTTATCACTCAATTCTATAAACCTCAATTCCTTGATTGGAACCTTTTTGTTTTATTATTTTTATTTTTTATTTTTTTGAGTTGGAGTCTCACTCTGTCACCCAGGCTGGAGTGCAGTGGCCGCTCCCAGCCACTGCAGCTTCGACCTGCTGGGCTCCGGCGATGGCTCCGGCGATACTTCCGCCTCAGCCTTCCAGTAACTGGAACTACAGGTGTGCGCTACCACACCCGGCTAATTTTTTGATTTATTGTAGAGATGAAGTCTCGCCAAGTTGCCCAGGCGGGTCTCGAACCCACGGGCTCAGGCAATCCAGGAACCTTTTAGTTTTAAGTCTAAATAAATAAAACCTCTCTTTGAACAAGTGTAGGTCAATGTGAAATTCATGGAGAATGTTTTTCTGAGGCCTCTTTCATATATATATATATAATAAAAGTATCCCACCTCAGCACATTACAGTCCTAATAGGAAGGCCTCCAGCTAGTTGTGGTGCTCTTGTGCCAGGGCATGCAGCCTGGAAAGACCATCCCTAATTCCTACAGTTGTGCGTGTTTCTTTCTTTAATATTGGCTTATTTCGTATCTGCTCCCTGCTAGAGGAGAGGCTGGTTTTGGAGAGCAGAGACATAGTGATCAGAGTAATGTGTTCTCTATTTGGGGGAATGTGAGCATTTCCTGCCTTTATTTGGTGTGTCACTTCTGTCTCCCAACAGGAGCTAATGAGAGAATTCAGGAGATTTCTGTCTTTTCCAAAATATATATAGTCTCATCAACATTTATTAAAAGACACAGACCTGGAAAACCAGGGATGTCTCCGCTGTTAATAACCGAGAAGACAAAGTCCAACATCATTGCACAAATCTGTATGCCCACATACTTTCTAATGATCAATTTGAGGGCAGCAAGTGGACAGAGAAAGGCCCTGACAGACGTGGATGATGCTGATTTGTGGGGTGGGTCAGGAAGATGTGAGTGCCCTGCTATAGATATTCCTAGGTGAGGAAGGAAACAAACCATTATGCTTTTTCTCATTGAATCCAGAAAGTGCTGTTCTCTCTGGGGGGATCCTTTCTGTATTATGCTGACCGCTTCAAGCTCTACAGTGCCTTCTGCGCCAGCCACACAAAAGTTCCCAAGGTCCTGGTGAAAGGTAAGGCATTTTGAGGCTTGGGAGCGGGTGGGTGTGTCGCTTGTCCCTTCACATTTGTGTGACTGATTGTGGTTGGGGCTTTTGGACAGACTTCGAAGAGTCATTCATTGATGTGCCAGATAGATGTGCTAACCAGCCACAGAGATGGAAACTGAGAAATAAAATGCACTCATCTTGAATTCATATTTTTGTCAATTTTCTAGTAATGAAAGTTTCGAATTAGGCATTTTTGGCCAGAATTGATGGGTCATTTTTGTGGTTATGTAAAAACATAGGGAATTTAGAAATTCCCTGCCTTAGTCCTACTTTTTATTAAGTTCTGTTACAACCTGCCAGACTTCAAGGCAGTAAATCCTTGCTTAACATCATGCATAGGCTCTTGGGAACTGTGACTTTTAGCAAAAAGCAGGCCCTTGACGAATGTCATTTTATTCAACATTGTTTCATTGTAATGATGAGAAAAAAATGGCTTCAGTATATGTTGTTTTGCTTAAAGTCACAGTTTCCAACAACTTATGGATGTTAAGTGAGGACTTACTGTATATCTTTTCGTGGAATTTCATCTTTCCCTCACCTGTTTTTTTCCTGGGAGTGTGATAACAGCTACCGAAACACTTCTAAAGTTGTTTCAGTTATTCTTGAAAATTGCTCCAGTTGCAGTTATTTTTGTGCAGAACAAAGTAGAATTTTTGTGTTAGCCAGCTGCTTTTCTTAAGTGTTCTGGGAAGACAGTGGAACATTCTAAGAGTCTCCAGAAAGTAGTTCTGTTTCCATGGTTGAGCATGTGGTGGTTGGTAATGGTAAAAGGATGAAAGAAACATTCTCTTGGTAAACAGTAGAACCAAGAGAAGGTCTGATTCCCAAGAATCTCTGGAAACCAGCCTGCTGTCCCTTCACACTTCACTGTAGCTGCCAAGTAAACAGCTGCTGACCAAGTCCCTGGGTATGTGACTGATGTGCATGTGTTTCTGTTTGCTGCCAAAGAAAACTAGTTTGATTAATTTAAAACCTGTTATAGGAAATAATAGCTCAGTGCAGGTTTCTGGAGCATACAGAACCTGTCCTGGATAAAGCTAGGCTGTAGTGGCAGTCTATGCAACAGAGTTCTAGTGAAGCTCCCAAATTTACTTACTTATTTATTTATTTATAGTCAGGGTCTCACTCTGTTACCGAGGCCGGAGTGCAGTGGCACAATCACAGCTCACCGCAGCCTCAACCTCCTGGGCTCAGGAGATCCTTCCACCTCAGTCTCCCTAGTTGCTATAGGGAGTGTGTGTGTGTGTGTGTGTGTGTGTGTAGATTAGGTCTTGCTAAGTTGCCCAGGCTGATCTCAAATTCCTGGGCTCAAGCAATCCTCTCACCTCGTCCTCCCAAAGTGCTGGGATTACAGGCATGAGCCATTGTGCCCAACCGAGCCCCCAAATTTAAAGGGACCTTGGATTTCCTGGTCATGCTGTCTGTCCTTCCCCATGTGCTATGTTGGTCACATAATTCTGTATATGTGTTTCTTTGTGTGTGTGTGTGTGTGTGTGTGTGTGTGTGTGTGTGTGTGAGAGAGAGAGAGAGAGAGAGAGAGAGAGGGCAGGACTTATTGAGAGGACAGAGAAGCTCCCACAGTGACAGGGGACCTGAAGAGGTTGCCATGTTTCTTTAAAAACTTTCATTGTATGCTGTTAGGAGATTGAGAAAGTAACCATTTTAGAGTGCTTTGCTCTACAGTGAAACAGTATGCCCATTACAGTCCTAAGAGCAATTTGTGTTATTCTTAATCACTCAATTAGATTAATTCTGCCCCCATGGATTTTACTTAATTCAGTAACATTAGTTTTTGAATAATATTATAGTATCTTTCAAAGCAAACTCTTAAAGCAGTAGGTATGACCCACATTTTCTAATGAGCCAAGAGGGTGAAGAGAACTCTTTGAGAACAACAAAGTACATATCTGTGGTTCATGACAGACTCACAGCTAGGCTGGAGGAGTGACAGTCCTGTCCCACCCCCAGTGCTGTGAGTCGTGCACTTTTGCTTTGTCATGAAATAAAATTGGCAGTTTAAATATCCACAACCTTAGTTTAATTTAGTTTAGTTTAGTTTAGGGGTACAAGTGAGGATTTACTACATAAGTAGATTGCATGTAGGTCAAGTTTTGGCTTCTAACTGGCCCTCTCTCCCCCTGATAGTGGACCAGATACCCAGTGTGTTGCCCCATGCCCCCCAGCAGTGTCCAGCATCTGCCAATCCCACCCTTGTGCTCATGTGACCAATGGTCAGGTCTTGCCACTGTCCCTCCCAGCACTTCGGTGTGTTCACCAGCTGGAAGGCCTGTATGTCCACTGTTGAGTCACTTGGATGTGCCATCCCTTCCTCTTCCCATATTTTGCCTTCCCTTTCACATTTCTTTGCACCTGAGAGGTATTAACCATGTCTTCCTGGTGATCCTCGCAGGTACCTCTGCTTATTTGGGGCCCTATGACTCCCCAGGGCTGCTTTCCAAGCCACTGGGACACAGGTGAAAGCAAGACTGGTGGGGAAAGCATAGCCTGAGCTGCCTCAGGTCAGATCCCACCCCACAGATGCTAACAGGTGGCAACCCCGAGTTGACATTGAGCTGATCACTGTGGGAGACCCTGCCTTGCTCCCTTTAACCAGAGCTGCAAGGGGCAGCTTCTTCCACGTTTTTTTGGTGTGTGTGTGTATGTGTGTGTGTGTGTGTGTGTGTGTGTGTGTGTGTGTGCGCCTTTTTTCAAAAGAGGTTTACCAGCAGTGATATGCATGAGAAATTAGGAGAACCAGAATGTTTAAAATGTGGGTTTTATTATTATCCGGGTATGACAAGGCCAGCAGTCTAGGGGATGATTGGCAGAGTTTATCATCCACGGTTCCCAAGAGGAGGGGGTACTTCATGCCACACAGGACCAGATGGGGAAGCACCAGGGTTGGTCGGGAGGAAGAAGGAGCCAGGGGAAAATGTGTCCAGGAACCTTGACTGTGGTTTCTGAGGGAAGGAATGGGTGAGGCTGGGTAAATAGGTTTAGCACTGGCTAGTTTGAATAGTCTCAGCAGGCTCTGGGATGTATCAGGGATTGCAGAAGTTGCCTGTTAACTGAGTAGTCTATTAACTGACCCTGAGTGATCAGGACAAGGAACGGTGGCCCAAGGTGTAGGAACCTCATAGAGGAGGTGGCAGTGTGTAGGGACCCTATAAAAGGCAGACTTCCTGGCAAGACTTTTATTATCTTCAGGAATTGTCCAGCCCTGGGATGGGGTGGTCTCCCCAGGGTCAGTAAGGCCCTAGATATCAAAACATCAGAGTAAAAAATGCATGCTTAGTGTTGTCACTCACAAGTGGGCCCTGAACACTCGTCACGTTAGCACAGGGGTGGGATCTGGCAGTCACAGGGCACTGCTAGGGGAGAGAGGGAGGAAGCGAGGAGGGTGGGGGCACATAGTGTATCTGGTCCATGCCCAGGGGGAGTGAGGGCCAGTTAGAAGCCCAAACTTCGGGCTGGGCTCGGTGGCTCAGCCTGTAATCCCAGCACTTTGGGAGGCTGAGGTGAGTGGATTGCCTGAGCCGGCGGGTTCGAGACCCGCCTGGGCAACTTGATGAGACCTCATCTCTACAATAAATCAAAAATTAGCCAGGCGTGGCAGCGCGCGCCTGTAGTTCCAGCTACTTGGAAGGCTGAGGCGGAAGGATCGCCAGAGCCCAGCGGGTCGAGGCTGTGGTGGCCAGGAGCTGCCGCTGCACTCCAGTCTGGGCGACAGAGTGAGACTCCAACTCAAAAAAAAAAAAAAGAAGCCCAAACTTCACCTGTGTGCAGCCTACAAATGTAGTTAATCCTCACCTGTAACCCACATTCCTATAATAAAATAAAAATTTTAAAAAAGGAAAGTTTGAGTAGCCACATTAATTTCATACAAAGCAGACTTCTCAGCAAGGAAAATTATCAAAGATAAAGAGGGGAGGCCGGGCTTGGTGGCTCAGCTTGTAATCCCGGCACTTTGGGAGGCCGAGGTGAGTGGATTGCCTGAGCCCGCGGGTTCGAGACCCACCTGGGCAACATGGCGAGACCTCATCTCTACAATAAATAAAAAATTAGCCGGGCGTGGTAGCGTGCGCCTGTAGTTTCAGCTACTTGGAAGGCTGAGGTGGAAGGATCGCCGGAGCCCAGCAGGTTGAGTTGGAAGGCTGAGGTGGAAGGATCGCCGGAGCCCAGCAGGTCGAGGCTGCGGTGGCCGGGAGCGGCCACTGCACTCCAG
>CAUYQG010011069.1:0-10141 GCA_963574415.1 Tarsius wallacei
CAGCCTGTAATCCCGCGCCTTGGGAGGCTGAGGTGAGTGGATTGCCTGAGCCCGCGGGTTCGAGACCCGCCTGGGCAGGCGAAACCTCATCTCTACAATAAATCAAAAAAATTAGCCGGGCATGGTAGCGCATGCCTGTAATTCAGGCTACTCGGAAGGCTGAGGCGGAAGGATCGCCGGAGCCCAGCAGGTTGAGGCTGCGGTGGCCGGGAGCGGCCACTGCACTCCAGTCTGGGTGATCGAGTGAGACTCCAACTCAAAAAAAAAAAAAAAAAAAAGAATTAGAGCATATCATGAGAAGCCAGAAGAGGGAAGATGCTCATTTGACATGTGCAAGTGTAAAGGAGTCTGTTCTAATGATGGCTTTTGCCTGTAGAATGTCAACTGAGTAGTAGAAAACAGATGTTGTCTCTTCCAATAGTAGATCAATGAGGGCTCTGTGACAAAGAAAAGGGTGCCATGCTGCTGGAATCTAGATAAACCACTGTATTTGTTTTCTATTTCTGTGTAACAAATTTTCATAAATTTTAGACTTAAAACAACACCTGTGTATTACCTTATACTTTTTCTAGGTCACAAGTTTGACCATACAACTGGGTCCTCTGTTATATGCCTCACAAGACTGAAATCAAGGTGTCACCAAGCCCAAATTCCTCTTTCAAACTATTTGCTTGTTGCCACAGTTCATGTCCTTACAGGAAAGAAGCCTTTGATTCCTAGAAATCATCCACTCTTTCCTGCCTGCCACGTGACCCTCTTTACAACATACCAATTTGATTTTTCAAGACCCATGGCACCAAGTCTACTACTAATGCCTCTTATCATTTACCTCTAGCTCCTGATTAGGTCAGACTCACCTAGGATAATCTTCCTTTACATGAACTCAAACACAGCTCCATAGAAGCTTTAATTATATCTACAAGTCCATTTATCTTTGCATTATAAAGCAATCTATTCACAGGGAAAGTCTCATCATTGTCATAGGTCTCACCTACAATTTAAGGGGAAAGGTTTTATAACTTGTAAATCATATAACCACAACAGTGCTTATTATGATAAAAGTGTAACAGCCATGTTACACTTTTATCATAATAAACACTGTTGTGGTTTTCTCATTATCCATTTTATTTCTTCTACTTATTCAGCAGTCATGCAGCTTGAGAGTAATACCCCGTTACCCAGAATGAGTCTTGATTAGAAAAAGCACGTCTTTCAAGTATTTTTAACTTCAACTCACAATGATACATTCATGTACATGTTGCATTGCAACCTAATGCAGATATACGCATGCTTATGTAATTGAAAAACATTTAGCATTGCTATGTGCAATTCATTTTATTATATTCTAGTTTAGCCCATTCTATTCCACTCCATTCCACAATTAAATAAGTGCTAGTTACCCTTCAATAAATTGTTAGCAAAAGCCCATCCTCATGTTACCATATGAAGTTGAAAAACTCTGGACTGGCCAGGCACGGTGGCTCACGCCTGCAATCTCAGCACCTTGGAAGGTCAAGGTGGGAGGATCACTTTAGCCCAGGAGTCTGAGTCCAGCCTAGGCAACATAATGAGACCTTGTCTATACAAAAAAAAAAAAAAAAAAAGGTGGGTATGGGAGCCGGTGCCGGTAGTCTGTTACTCGGGAAGTCGATGTGGAAGGATTGCCTGAGCACAGGTGGTTGGGGATGCTGTGAGCTGTGGTCCTGCCACTGCACTTCAGCCTGGGTGAAAGAGTGAGACTCTGATAAATGGGAGAGAGAGAGAGAGAAGGAGAGAGAGAGAGCAGGAAAACGAAAAACACTGGACTTCACTGTAATTCTATTTTCTGGTCGGTGAAGCTTTTAAGAAAGCTGAGCATTTTACTCCTCAAAACCAAGGCTGTCTAAAAATTCAGAGAATGAGTCTTCCAGTGGAATAATTATTTCTCCAGTTAGTCAGTTTGGGCATATCCAAGCAAAGTCATCCTCTATGCATGTAAAAACATTTGCAAATATAAAGGAAGACATGTTACAAATTATTACTTTGTTACCCCACCATGGCTGTCCTGGATTTTTAGTGAACCATATCATTGTGGATGGTGATGGTGTCCCTATACAACCTATATACTCTTCTCAAGTGAGTCAAGCAAGATTGTATCTAAAGCCTTGTATCACCTCATTTATTTTATGCTGTTGGGTTTAGGAATATAATAGGAAACTTGGAAGCCGGGGTGGTGTCAGTGTTCCATGTGTACAACAGTGGTACCAGTTGTCTGGAATTCAGATTTAGAGCATCAGATTTGTGTGCCATGCGAGAACTAATTGTACAAATGTCAATCTTTTGGGGAGTTCATTAAATTATGATACTTAATTAACATCAATGTCAGTGAAAGAAAAAAAAAAAACAAGGCTTTCCTAAAAGCTGTTCATATTCAAATATGCATTGATTGATAGAAGCCTATTGTTTCCCAGTGCCTAGTAATGCTCTTCACTGCATATATTACCTGGAGACTTCCCCAAACACTGAGCTATTTGGATCTCTAATGCAAAAAATAGTTTCTATTGTTAGATGGAAAGTACAATTTTATGAGCAGATCTTGTGCCTCTCTCCATCCATTGAGAGTATATCTACAACTTGATTGATTTCGACACATTCTTTACCAACCAGTTATTGGTTACAGAATCCTATGAATAAAAATAAGAATCTATTTGTTGGTTGGCATATCAGAACACGTTAGCAAGGCATGGTTTCAATTTATGAGGTACAATATTGACTTCATTTCTAGGTAATAGGAAATAATAATGAAATGCAACTCTGTGATTTATTAATTTAAATAGACTTATCCAATATAATTTAGAGTAACTTTGTGACATACTTAGCAAGTGGTTACTAAATAATGAAAACGATTAAGCCAGGTATAGGGTTAGACTTTCCAGAAATCATGCAGCTGTCAAGTAAGGGTGTTAATGGAAACATGAATCTAGTCTCATCTTTCTTGAACCTTATTATTGGTTACAGAAAATACATTAGATCTATGATATTTGTGAATAAAGAAATGATTTGAATTTTTTGCAGAGTAGAAAGAAACATGAAATGATAAAACATATTGAACAATGCTGTGTTTATGGTGAATATCCATTATTATTTTCAATGCATATTTGTGGGACTTAAGATTGGTAGGTTTTTGTAATCATGCTTCTGTAGCAGGACAGGTTGCTAGCAAGGTAAAAGACAGAGAGATAGGCTAAATAAAAATCAAACGTATTCATTAGGAATCACAAAATATATGGCATGTTTTTATTTAGCATATAAATATGTTGTTTATCAAGACTTCAGCAGATGGCAGAAATGAATTATTTCTTTCCCTCTAACCCTAAATGACTTTAAAATCATCAAGAAGAATAATGCACAATAGAACAGGCTTAGAAATAGAAAACAGAAATAGAAAAAAATCACAAACAAGAGAATCTACAAACCAGCAATCTAAGTCTTAATGAGAAAGGAAAATTATAAGAATAGATTCAAATAAAAGCTACAGTTATAATATAATGTTAACCTCCAAACAAAATGTAATTAAGTGTAGACACAAGACCCAGTTCCATAAATAGCTATCCATAATCATATACAATTGGCATGCCATTATTTTCTATTAGAAAAAAGAATAAATGAGAATAAAATTCAACATTAAATGCCTGATAGAATTGAGCTCCTAATTAAGTCTTCAACTGAATTAAGTAAGCATCTTCCTTTCACTTTTTCTTTATGTCTTGTATATAGGCTGTTAAAGATGCTTGGCATAATTACAGTCAAAATAAATGTATTTTTGCCTGCTCTGAACAACATGAAATTTGGCAGTAAATTCAGAACCCAAACCACAGCCAAATTATGGAATCCTTGAATTGTTCATGCAAGCAAGAAAAACCTATGGCCTAAGCTAAAAACAAAAAAGGAAAAAACAAAACAAAACATTTGCGACCTTCCCTATCTCCAGCACGGAGTTTACCAATTCCTGCCACTTAAAAAGGCGTCTGTTTTACTGTCACTTAACCTAAAGAGTTTAACCTGCTGAATATGTATTGTAGGATTATCATTAACATTATTATATTAGTAAATTTTAAATAAATTATTAAATTCTTCACCATTTATGCAAAGAATGACCGTTTCCCTCCAAACTGGTCACATTTCATTGGACTGTTAAACTTTGGCCTTCTTTAATAAGTATGAAATCTCTATATTGCAATTTCTTTTGTTCTTTTTTTTTTTTTTTTTTTTTTGAGTTGGAGTCTCACTCTGTCACCCAGACTGGAGTGCAGAGGCACACTCCTGGCCACTGCAGCTTCAACCTGCTGGGCTCTGGCGATCCTTCCGCCTCAGCCTTCCTAGTGGCTGGAACTACAGGTGCACGCTACAATGCCTGGCTAATTTTTTTGATTTTATTGTAGAGATGAGGGCTCGCCAAGTTGCCCGGGTGGGTCTCGAACCCGCAGGCTCAGGCAATCCACTCAGCTCAGCTTCCCAAAGCGTTGAGATTACAGGCTGAGCCACCAAGCCCGGCTCTATATTGCAGTTTCTAAAAAGTCTCAGTTTTGTGGCTGAGGGAACACACAATGGGATATAAAGCCTTTTTCTCTATGTTTTACATGTAAATCCAGTGTCCAGTGGCATGACCATTCTAGAACTGCTACAAAAGATTTACTCACCTCCATTGAATTTTTAGTGAACATGTTATTTTTTTTTACTTTGAACAAAAACTGTGATTGACAAAGTCTCAGCTGGCTCTACAGTCAAATGAGTCAAGAAATAAGTTACACTGAATCTTTGTTGTTTATGGAAATTCCAATTCAGTTGAGAAGTCTGTGCTCTCTTTTACATTTCCAAGAACTGTAGAAAGAAAAAAAATTATAACTCAAAGTTTTCCAATGATATATTACAAATATTTAAAAGTTATAAATTGATTAAGCTATAAGAATTGTTTAAAGTTATGATTTACTGCCACTGAAATAAAACAGACCAAACCACTTGGGACTTCTGGTTCTAGTCATGATGAAGTAGTTGATATTATTCTTATGATAGGAGCCTTATCATCCTATCATAAACAACTATAAATACTGAAATTATGCAGTCACTCTTTCAAGCATTAGCAAAAAACAGCCAGCAACAATTCTTAAGAGAAGGTGAAAAGCTTGCTTATGAGATGTAGTCTTGTGTTAAGTATTTAAAGTCCAGCAGCTACAAATGATTTTTTAACTAAAGAAGAAACATATTTCAAAGTCTCATTTTCATTTTCATGTTTGCATATATGCTGTATTCAATTTATTGTGTAAGCATGCTTTATAATTATTAATAAAAGATAGGTGGGAAATCTAATTACTATTGCAGGAAATACAATTGCTCATAAAGAATAAATATTATACAAGTTAAGAATATTCTGAATTCTTCAGCTTTTGCTTTAACATTTTTGTCACAGTTCAGTAATTTTTTAAATAAGCATTTGTGAACCAGTAACTATTTGTGTGTCAGCATATTCCTACTGATTATGCAACATAAACCACTCAGATTCTAGTGTCCCAGAAAGATGGTGTCTTAATATGATATTGATAGAAATCTGGGTCATGAATACAGGCAATCCAGTGTAAAATCAATCAGTGTGATTTTAGTCAATGGTCCTGCTAGAGGAAGCTTTTGAAACTTGCTCAAAAACTCTTCTGTAGTCCTTAAGCAAAATGATCTTCATCGTTTAGTCATTCAAGTCTTGATCTGCTAGGATGTGGTACCTCTAAAAGACCCTCTGAATTTTTCTTCTTGATTTTTTTTTTTATACTTTAGGTTGGAATTTTTTTTTCAAATCATGATTGTTGTTAATGATACAATTTACTCATTAAATTGTGAATGTAATCATATATTTTTTTTCTCAGTGAAGAGATATTAGGGGAATTAGAAGACAATGCCAGCAAAATACATACATTCAAATATAAAATAAAAGAAACGAAGCAGGACTTTGCAATGTTTAGAGGCAAATCCTTTCTTAGCTTTTTTAAAAAAATTTTTTTAGCTTAGTAAAACAACTTCTAATCTGATAGTATATTACTTCTCATTGCCTCAGCAAAACTATTTTTGATTCTACAAAGCCTTTGCCACTATCCTATTCAGGGAAATCTATCACAGTTTTGCAAATCACTCAAATTTTACAGAAAATTATAATGCTGAAAATGATCACACAGGCTCCATTTTAGCTTCAGCCTAGTTCTTTTCTTGGATATTGGAATATATTGCAGGTGTTTAATCTTAAAATGACTCTATAAAATTTGCTTCTTTTTATCAATGGAGAAGTTATTTCCTTTTAAAATTAATAGATCTCATATCAATCATATGGTCATATTTTATATACTCTGCAGAGTAACAATATATTAAAACACTCGTGTTTCTAATTATTTAAAAAGCCAACATTTCTCTATCTGTTGATAATGTTTTATAGTAACAGATAAGATAATGAGGACATTTTAATTCTAAATCTATCTGTTTTGAAATTGAACATTATTACAATTTGTGAGATGTATGAGAGTAAGAAAATTTTATTGAATGAAGTTTTATGAGTAGATTGATACATAAAAGGTAAATGATAAATTCATGAAATAAGACACATTTTGTGCAAGCAACAGCTATGCTTGTTGTCCATGGCTCTACTTACAATTTTGGAATTACCTTAGAAAGAAGAGCATTTTCTTTTTCTTTTTCTTTTTTTTTTTTTTTTTTGCCAGTAACTACTTACTTTTACCAAAAGTTGAAACTTAAAGACATCATTTATTATACACTTTTAAATTGCTTTTCAGCAATTGCGTATTTTAAGATATTTTTTAAAATGCTTCTCCAAATACAGATCTGAGATGTGTCAATAACTTTATGAATCTGGATAGAAATGAGGAAACAGTCCTAGCAGGACTCAGGTAAAATTAGTGATTAGAAGTTGACATTTGAGATACTAAAAGTTATTGAAAATGTAAATGTTTCATGTAGAATATTTGAATCCCAAAATATTAATGTCATGATTACTATAAAAGTTTAAGACAAAGTGGATGTAACATTTATAAGTCGAAAACTCATTAAAATTTGCTATAATTATACATATTCTTATGTAGATTCTCACTTATCTACCACAAGCAGATTTCTGTTTTTACAATCCAGAGACAAAACTGCTAAAATTTTCATATGAGATAGAGAGTCAAGCAAAAAGAGGCTAACTTTGGTTCTTCCTTCTTTTCACTTTCACTGATGTGAAAAACTTGAAGTTGAGAGAATTCTGGTCTTCTGAGCGCTATAAAGAAGAAAGGATCTTCTGGTCATTTTCAAATGACTCCTGCTGCTGTGTTGGTATCATTAGAAGCAGACCTATTTTGAGGCTCATGCCTGCAGTGATTCTTGCATATTGATTTCTTAATTACTTGGATTAATTAACTATAAAATGCCAAATGCATCTGGGCTATAGTTTCTTATAATTTTGCAGCTTCCAAAATACTTACCTCTGCTCATAAGACATATTCTCAACTGGTCAAATAAATCTTTTGAAGAAAGAAAATCTGGGTACTAACCTTACTTCAAAACCAAAGATTCAAAGTAAGTTTTAAAAGTAAGTTTGAGGTCATGTAAGAAAATAGGAAAAGTTTGATTTTTTAAAAGGATTATATCAGGATAGTGTTAAACAAGCGTCTATTTAGCTCATAGCTGTGCTAGTTGTGAAATTTGTGCTTTGCCCTAATTCTTAAATTTCTCAACATTAAAGTGTGATTTTTTGTTTAGCAAGGATTTAGTTACTTTCAAGGCAAAACTAAACAACATACAAAGGAAGTATAGTCATAGTGAAGTATTAAAATATTTATTGTTGAAATATTACATCTTTAATACACTAAAATATATTTTATAATATGCAAGGATAAGTCAAACAGCAGGTCTCAGAGTATCTAGAAACAAAGATTTAAACATAATTAATAAAAAATGAATCAAGGATATGCTTTGTGACATCTAGGGATAGGGCCTCACATCTTCACTTCTCTCTGCAGATTGTTTTTCTCTGCCTCATTGAATGAGTTAGATTTTTTTCCTTTTTTTCTGTAATCAATTTTAACCATACAAAAAAAGTAGAGAACACTCATGTATCCAACCTAATTCAAAATATTAGCAACATTTTATCATTCTTGTTTTTATTTATTACCCCATATTTTTGCTAGAGTACTTTGGAGCAAATTCTAGGCATCATTCATTATCATCAGTAAATACATCAGGATGTATGTATCATATCATTGGTGCATTTATCAGTATATATATCTCTCTAACCAAGAAACATTTTAGATAACCACAAAACTATTGTCATAACTCACAAAATTTAGTTACACTAACTCTGTTATTAGCAACATAGTACTTCAAATAATCTTCAAAAAAATCTTTACTTAGTAGTTTACTGTTCATAGAGATATTGATAATGTAATGTGAAAGCATTTTATAAATAGTGTAGGATCAAGAAAATAACTAATTATATTAATACTATTAGGAGTTAATACCTAAATATAGTTAAAAAGAGACAAATATAAGTTCAAAGAAATTAACACTTGTAGTAACAAATCTAATTTGAATATTTTATGAATAATATGAACTCAAAATATTTATAAAATGTAGTATCAAAGAGATACCTGCACTCCCAAGTTCACTGCAAAATTCTTTGCAACAGCAAGATCAGAATTCATCAACAAATGAATAAAGAAAATTTGATTTTTGGGTGGAGCTTATGATGGCGACCAGATAGGTTGGACTGTGAGAGTCTGCAAAAGCAAGTGTTTATAAAGACTCTCTGCGTGAGTAGGCATGCACTGCTGGGAGAGTGAAAGTCTGTCTGAGGGGCAACTCGGGTGCATGCACCGGGGCCCCCCTCTGAGGGTAACCGCAAGCCTCCCACTGCCCAGAGATTGGGGTGCAGGTGTGCAAGATCATCTGGTGTTCATGGGACTCTCCTGAGAAAAGCCTGACAATACAGCTGATTCTCATTGTTTGGCGCCTGACCCTCACCATCACCTGTTATAGTGGATCAGCTGGAGCCCCGGATCTGATCAGTGGAGAGAGAGGATCGAGGAGAGCCAGAAAGAAGACCTATGCCTGGTGAGGAGACACGCTGACCGATGCCAATTTCTCTGTCCCAGGACCAGGAAGAAACCTACATTGCCCCACCCAATTCCTCCCAGCTTTGCCCATCCACCAACTTGGGACCTAAGGTAATCTCATCAAACTGAGAAAGACTGAAGCCCCTCTCCCATGCTGGATCAGACACAGGTCAGATCTGAGTGGTAGACTTGACAGGCGGCAAGCCTGATGAGTTCAGATTGAATCCACCCTCCTCCCATAGTAGGCCTGGGGCATCTGACCAAAGCTGTGAGCACATCAGCTTACACTGAGAACAACCCTATCAGCCTGTGTGGGGAGTCAGAGATCAGAGCAGAAAGGATGTTGGAATTATAGGAATGACTTCAGAGCGAGTTTGGTTCCTTGTTTTTATTTTTTTATTTTTATTTTTTGTCTGTTTCTTTTGCTCATTTTTGTTTGTTTTTTTTGTGTTAGTGTTTTTTCTATTTCTTTCTGTTTTTGATAACATGTTCATACTTGCTTTGTGTCTGTTATTTTACTGACTTTTTTTCTTTTGGGATTTAATTGATGGGGCAGTATGATTCAAAATCTATCTGCAGATCCCAGTATCCACTGACAGGTATATGGCACCCTAGAACCCACTTCCCACTGCCTTACAATCTGTCCATGCAGTGGGGGTATAGTTTGCTCCCTGGAAGCAAAATAAGGTAAGAAAAAGGAAAAGAATGGAAAAAGGAAGGGGGGGGGGTTAAGACGAAGGTGGAGAAAGACAAGAGTAAGAGGGATAACAGACAGACATACCTACTAACAAATGAAAGGAGACACAGAGATAGAAAAGAGTAAACAAAACTGAAACATAGAGATAATCATACAAACACACAATCCAACAAAAACTTCCCTATTGATGTACTCTTCCCATACACAAGCAGGAAGTCTAAAGAAAAGAAAAAAAGTCAGTAAAATAACAGACACAAAGCAAGTATGAACATGTTATCAAAAACAGAAAGAAATAGAAAAAACACTAACACAAAAAAAA
>CAUYQG010011072.1:0-12320 GCA_963574415.1 Tarsius wallacei
ATTAGGTATGGTGGCGTATGCCTGTGGTTCCAGCTACTTGGGAGGCTGAGGTGGATCACCTGATCATGCCACTGCACTCCAGCCCGGACAACAGAGTGAGACTGTGACTCAAAAAAACAAAAACAAAAAAACTGCAACAACAACAAAAACCAGAAACTAGGGATCAGACTTCCTTAAACAGGAAGAAGGCAAGTCTGCGTAAATGGGCAACACGGAGACTCGAGATTCGCCTATGGATCACGCTGCGGAATCCCTGGTAAGTGCGCTGACTTCATAGTCTTCAGTTTACCCAAACGCACCACGCAGATGATTAATCCAAACACCAAAGCCCAGAAAGGACAGGCGAGGACGGGCGGGGCGGGCTTCCGAACTGTTCTGGCCGGGTTCGCAGCATCATCGCGGTGCGGGCGTCGAGCCTCTGGCTGCCGCGCGCGGTCGGGTCCGCCCCGCGGGGGCTACGCACAAGTCCCCCGCCCCAGCGAGGCGGCACCTCCCGGCCCGGTGGAGCCGAGCACCTGGGAACCGCGCACCGAGAAAGCCCCGCGGGGAGGTGGCTCCGGGGAACCGGCTCCTCCAGGCGGCCTCGCCCTCTGCAATGCAATCTGGGTGGTTTTTCCAGGTGCCTCCCTGCCTCGCTCCGCGCCCAGTCCCTGCCCCCGCGACGCCCGAGGGCTGGGAGGGTGGCTCGGGGGGCCAGGGCGGAGCGAGGCGACGGCGGGAGCCCGCGATGTGACTCCGCGAGAGGTAGAGAGCGCGCGCCCCTAGAGCTCCAGCCGCGGACGAGCGTGGTCCCGAGCGCCCCCGCGGGCCCCCGCAGCGCTGCGCGTGGGAGCCCGGCCGAGGCCCGCTCTCCGGGGACGCGAGCTGCCACCTGCACCGCGGGCGCCGCGCCCCGCCCCCGCCTACCAGGAAAGAGGCGGCGCGAGCCTCAGCTTCCCCTTCCCCTTCCCCCTCCCGGGGTCCTCGGCCCCCACTGGGAAAGCCGGATCTGTTTCCCCCGACACGCTTCCCGAAAGACTACCGCATGTTTCCGGAGAGGTTACTGGGGTGATACGTGCGTGGTCGCCCGGCTCTACGTTAGATACGAAGGGCTGGGGCATCTGGATTCGAATTAGTAAATCCTTCAGACGGATCGTTCCCAAGCAGTTTGAAAAGATAAAATTCAGTCTGAAATATAAAACTCGAGGAAACTTCACCTCTAGCGCTTTTCTCTCTCAAGTGTCAACATGACCCACTACTTTGCCATCCGACTTGCAGGCTGGAGGGTGACGGCGGAGGGGGGACACGAGCCTCTCGGCGGACCAAGGTCGTTTGGGACCTGGGCTAAGTCGACACACTCCAAGACCGAGCCAAAAAGAACTGAGTGGAGGGCACGGGGACCGAGCGTGGGGCCGAGGACAGAGTCTGCTTGGCCGACTTAGGAAAACCTTTATTGGGCACGCGGTAGATGCACTTTATTGAGGCAAGTCGAAGGAAATGGGCCCCAACCCTGGAGGTTCCGGCCTCGAACTAGCAGCCGGGACCAAACAAGACACAGCAGTAAAAGGAGGGGAGCGAAAAAGGGAGTGGGTCCGTCCGGCCCGAGTTTCCCCGTGGGGTCCCCCAGCGGCCTCGCGCGCGGCGAGTAACTGCGTCCCGGGGCGTGACTCGGCGGCTGGGCGTCCAGCCCCGGGCGTCGGGCTCCTCTCCGGAGGGTGGGCGGCGCGGCGGGGCAGCGGCCCGGGAGAGGGGAGGGCCCGCGGGATTTCTCCTGCTGTTTGCACTGAAAGGTGTGTTGGCTCGGGAGCGGCTTTTCCGGGCTTCGGCAACTGCCCCGCCACCTCCCGGCTGCCGTTGGCCGGTCCCTCCCTCCGCGGCTCGCCCTCCCCGGGCACCGCGCCCTGGGCAGCTCCGCGCCCCGGGCCTCACCTCTGGCCTCCTTTCGCCTGCCCGCGCCTGGCCTTTCGCTCGACCCTTCAGAACCTTCGGCTTCGTTCCCCACGGCCGACCTTTCCGAGCCCCCCGCGCCTCTCGGTCCCCTCCAGGGGGGCACCCCCCCAGCGACTACCGCGCCCTTCACCTCTCACCCTTTTCCCGTCTGGCCTCTTTTACCCTCTGGGTGGCCACCGCCTCTTCCCCGCCCCTCGCGTCTCCCCCTCCTCCGCTCTCGCCCTCCTCTCCATTCATCCAGCCATTGTCTCCCGCCCCTTCCTCCCCCTCCCCCTCCCCCAGCGGCCTCCTCCCCCACCGCTGCCACGTCGTGGTTTGAAGGAGCCAATGGGCCGGCGCCGCCAGGTGTCTCTTACCTGCACCACGTGGGGGAGGGGGAAGGGGCGGGCAGGTAGAGCCACATCCCAAAACAGAAAAGCTTTCAGCCATTGCGTGCCTCCCGGGGGTGCAGCCCTGCTCCTGGCTTTTTGCATAGGCGCCCAGGCAATTGAATACAAAAAGGGCTGGCCTCCTGCGCCCTCCTTCCCACCCCCGTCCCTGCCCTGGGTGTGGAGCGCCGGCCAGGTGTGGGCTTGGGTGGCTGGTTACCGCCTTTTGCACCAGCGGCAGCGAGGAGGGGGGGTGGGCGCGCTTTCTTTTTCTTCTAGCAGAGGGTTTAGCACAGGTTTTCTCGTTTTCGCTTCCACCCCGCCTCGCCGCCTCCCGACCCCCCTTCTCCCCCTCCCCACCTATCGTCATGACGGCCTCTCCGGATTACTTGGTGGTGCTCTTCGGGATCACTGCTGGGGCCACCGGGGCCAAGCTGGGCTCGGATGAGAAGGAGCTGATCGTGCTGTTCTGGAAAGTCGTGGACCTGGCCAACAAGAAGGTATTCGCTCCACGTTTTTGTCCGGACGCAAGGAGCGGGGCTGGAATAGTTTGTCGAAGAAGTTTGGGCGGGGAGTTGGGGGGTGGGTGTGGAGGAGGAGGGGGAAGTGGACAAACAAGTGCCCCCGTGGGCCCGCTTGTGAGGCTGGACCCGAGGCCCAGAGGATCCGGAATAAAACCGAATTTATTGGCCGGCTGGCCTTGGAGCCATTTCAGTCCTCCGAAACCCGGCTCAGGTGGGAAGGCCGGCACTGCCCAGCCGGGTTTTTGCCCGTCGGGGGACGCCCGGCAGAGATGAGGTGGGGTCCCTAAGGTCCCGGAGTCCACTTCCAGGGCCTTTTCGACTTATCCGGGTGGGGTGGGGGGCAGGGACGAGCCGACCGCTCGGCCACCGGAGCCGCCAGACTAGTGCGCTTTGATTGTCTGCCCGACCCCTAGAGAGGCGCGGGCCGCCCTAGCGGGGGGCGGGGGAGGCGGGCGAAGAATGAGGCTCCAGAATAGAGGGAGGGGGAAACTGACCCCCGCTTCTCTCCCTCCGGAGGTGGGACAGTTGCACGAAGTACTAGTTAGACCGGATCAGTTGGAACTGACGGAGGAGTGCAAAGAAGAAGCTAAAATAGACGCCGAAAGCCTGTCCTCGGCGTCGCAGCTGGACCAAGCCCTCCGACAGGTGACAGCCCTGGGCCATGCCGCCCACTCCCAGCCGGGCCCAACACCCACCGCGCCCCGCGCCCTCTCGGAAGTGTCCGCGCGCGTCCCCGGAGCAGGGCGGCGAGACGCTGGGCCGCGCGGGTGGGAGCCTAGCCGGGGGCCCGCATGGACAGTTTGGGGAGGGGGTCCCTGCTCTTCTTCGCCTCCCAGCCCACAGGGTCTTGCTTGAACTGAAATTCGCTAGTTTCGAGCTGCTTTCCGAGTAATTCTTGGTGCCAGAGTCAGCCGCCTTATACCAACGGAGTGCCGAGTTGAGTTTGAATCCTAGCACCCCCGTCCCCAAGTCCAGACCCCAGACGCGCGGGTCTCCTGCGGGGGTTTGGGGCCACAGCCTTCGGGCAGGGGGCGCTGTGGTGTAGACGTGCGGGCGGGCCCGGCGTGTGGGTGCTAGAAGCGGCCACAGTTTGGGTTGGAACCTTGAAGGTGCCTGCCTGGATTCAGGCTTCGGAACTCGCAGAGAAAGGCTCGGTTCCAGCATGATGGTGGCCTTGGTCCCAGCGTCGGGGCAGGATTGCCGGTCCAAATATGTGAGGCTGTTCGTGGGGTCACTGCGGAACCGACGGAATCCCCTCGTTGGGATTGAGGTGACCTAAAAACCGGCTGCTCCGGGTGCTGACGGGGCCGGATCGGAACAGGGCGGGGCGCTGAACAGCTGCGCGCAGCTGAGTACCCTGCGCTCCCACGGCCCTGCCCTTGCGCACGGATTTCGAATTACTCTGTAGGAGAAAGGGATCATTTCTGAGTGTATTCCAGGACACGTGGCTGCCGGCCTTTCCAGAGGTCTCTCTACCCGTGACCCACATTTGTTTATCAGAAACTGGCATCTTAAGCCAAGTAACACTAGGGAATGATGTAATCTGCGGGCAACCTGCTGATGAAACGAGACCTCTGACTTGAGTCTTCAATGAGTTTGTCATAAAAGCGGGAGCCAGAAAGCATTGACAAGCTTCTGAGCGCGAACTGCGGATTGACTGGAGAGCTTCCCTACCTAGAGAGGAAGTTTGAGCGTATGGTGGGAAAGGAGTCTGCCTTCCTGGCTGCTCCATCACCTGTGCCCTCTTCGGGGCCCTTAGCGCGCTTTCCTCTGGCTGTCACCCGCTGGGGTCGCTTAGCAGAGCTCGTGGATCTGCGTCAGTGGCATCCCTGTGTGTCTCTTGTTCTTTCAGTTTAACCAGTCAGTGAGCAACGAACTGAATATCGGGGTAGGGACTTCCTTCTGTCTCTGTACTGATGGGCAGCTTCACGTCAGGCAGATTTTGCATCCTGAGGCTTCCAAGAAGGTAAGCATGCGGGCTTCTGGAGAAAGCGTTTGAACCTTTGGGGGTGACTGAAGGCTTTTTCTTTTCTTTTTTTTTTTTTATTGGTTTACCCAAGTGTCTCTATTTTTTAAAAAGAGGCATATGGGGAGTTATTGTTTAATGGGTACAGAATTTCAATTTGGAAAGATGAAAAAGCTCTGGAAATGAATGAGGGCGATGATTGCAAAATATGTTGATATAGTTAGGGTCCCTGAACCCTACATTTCAATGTTATGTACAGTTTTATCTGTTTTGTCACAATTTTAAAAATGCATGATAATTTTGTAGAGACGTTTTGGATTGCAGTAATCGTGTAGATAATTTTTGGTGACTTAAAACAGTCTCTGTTTACATCAGATTTTAAAGATGCTAGACATTGTCTTTTCTAAAGCTGATACCGGGGTCTGAATTTTTGGCATTTAGGATAGCTCCAAGTAGGGAGGAAAGACCTTTATTTTAATACACTGTGATATCCCCATTTGTTTTGAAAATGCTACATCCTAGAAAGGAAGGGGAAAAAAAGTTTGGTTAAGCCTTTTAAGTTGTATTTCTAATCATTTCATTAAAAAGACTGAGTAAGACTTAACCGTGTAACTAGTGAAATGGTAACCACAGCACACTTCACTTTGTCCGATTTTAAATAAGTGTTCAAAACTGAATCTTGTATCAAAACAACAGAGTCAGCGCCTTCTTCCACCTTGGCTCATTTTTCGGATAGGAGTTACAATCTTACTAGACTCCATGTGACTTCCCTCCCTGGGAAGAGTACTGAGGGGCTGTGGAAAAATAAATGGAGACAGCTGAGCCAGTGTAGCCAATCGTTGCTAATGCAGTTTCTTTCAACAACTTAAATTAGTTTGATCTGTAACTTTCTATTGTTATAGGTAGGTACTGAGCTTGAAAAGATGGAAGTAGAATTAAAATACATTTAGGTGACTGTATGAGATGATTCTTGCAATAAAAGATGTAGGCTGACAATTGAGAACACAGGCAAGTGAGTAAGTGCAGGTTTTGTTTCCCCCAAGTAGGGAAAGGTGGGAAATTAGTTAAATGTATGATGACAGTTTTAAAAAGTTTGAATGAATAGCTCAATTTTTTATGTCTTGAGAAAAATCACTCTTTTTTTAAAAAAAAAATTTGAGTCCTGGTCTCTGTTGCCCAGGCTAAAGTGCAGTAGCACAATCACAGATCACTGCAACCTTGATCTTCTGGACTCAGGTGATCCTTCCACCTCTGCCTCTCGAGTAGCTGGAACAACAGAAATATGCCACCATACCCGGCTAATTTTTTAATGATTTGTAGAGAGATGTCTCCCTATACTGCTTAGGCTGGTCTTGAACTCATGGGTTTAAGCAGTCCCCCTGCCTTGGCCTGCCAACGAGCTGAGATTACAGGAGTGAGCCACCACACCCAGCAGAGAAAAATCACTCCTTTTATAGGAGCCTTAGTAATTATTTGATAAAAAGGAACACTTTAAAAATTAAATGCTAGGCCAGTTGCTACATACTTGATTCAAAAATAGAGATGTATAAGGATTACTTTTTTTCCCCCCAACACTCACGTGGAGAGGAACAAGACTTAATATTTTTACTGTTGGGCCAGGGGAAAGCAACTATTTTCATTATTTGGAATGAACTGCTTTGGATGTGAGGAAACTTCCAGAGAAAAGTTGATGTTTCCCGCAGTCACTTCTGTTAGTATTTTGGTTGAAGTACAAGAAACTAAAACAATTTAGTGTCATGGTGGTTTTTCTTCTTTGAAAAACTTGTTCATGGCAGGTCTTTCTACCACGAATCTTTCTTCTTCCTTTTTCTCACTAATAAACTTTGTTTGAAAAAAAAACTTAGTGTCGCAATGAAAGTAATTCTGTATATTCATTAAAGAAAAAGGGAAAATGGCAAAGCATAAAGTAATCCTGTCACTCAAAACATAGTCACATGTTTTTCTCTAAAATGAACAGATTTGGATATATTCTTCCATATTTTTGTAGAGAAGCCTTATTTTTTTTATTTTTCGAGTCAATCTCTGTTGCCCAAGCTGGAGTGCAGCTGCACACTCATGGCCACCTCAGCCTTGACCTTCTGGACTCAGGCGATCCTTCCATCTCAGCCTTCCAAGTAGCTGGAACCATAGGCATACGCCACCATGCCCAGCTAATTTTATGATTTATTGTAGAGATGAGGTCTCGCCATGTTGCTCAGACTGGTCTCGAACCCCTGGGCTCAGGCAGTCCTCTCACCTCCATCTCCCAAATTTTTGGGGTTAGAGACTTGAACCACAGTACCCAACTTAAAAGCCTTATTTTTACAAGGAGCATCCATACTACATAAACCATTTAGCCTACCTAATAGAACATCAACATTTTTTGTAAGCACTAAGTAAAATATTCAGTATTTTAAGTGGATACAACTATTAAAACCAATTCCTTATTTTTAGACATGTGAGTTATTGTCACTACGGCTTTTAAATGAGTATTTTTGTGGGTAATTGTGATGATTCATGATTCTTTTGGTAATTAACTCATGTAATAGAATCGAATAGAAGGAACTTGGAGAGGAGACATTTTGCATAAATGTTTAAAAAACATTAAAAAATATGTATTTCCTTTATTTCCTAATTTACAAATGGCATAAGTTCCCATGAAGTGGACACAAATAATTTTGAAAAGTTTTTTAAATGTTGTAAGTAGAGATGTAATCTCACTTTGTTGCTCAGGCTGATCTCAGACTCCTGACTTAAAGTGATCCTCGTGTCTCAGCCTTGCAGAATGGTAGGATGATAGGCATGAGTCACTATGCCTGACCTGATTTTGAAATTTTAAGAAAAATCTACATTCGCTTTTTAAAAAAGTTATCTTTAAAAGTGTTCAACAATGTTTGTTGTTATTGTTCAGAAAACAAAACAACAACAAAAAAGAAATAGTATGAAAAAGAATAGTTGAGCTTTGTTTAATAGCCACAGGAATGATGCTAGTGGCTAAGAATATCAGGTAGCCTTTTATTTTTTGCCTTTGAGATTTGTAGTTGTGTTGTTGTTTCTAAGTCTAACTTGAGTTCTCAGGAATAGCCAGAAGAGTGGTCAACAAAACTAATGTGGGGCTATAATTTGACTTTTTAGCTAATCAGGAATTTGCCTTTCTAATATATTAATACTGAAAATATGCATTGTTAGAACTATTAAGTTTTATAATTTAACGCTGTGTCTAAACTTATGCATCTATATGAAAACTGAGAGGGCTGATACTGCTACCTGAAATACAGGTGGTCGAAAATGATTGTGACTGGAAAAAAGAGTAGTTTTACCATCCAGAAATTATAAACTATAACAACCCAAATGTTTTGCAGTTTCAGAAATGTTTTGAGTGGAATGTATACCGGAGCACAAACACCATAATCCATTGCCTTAAACTAAGGCGACAACAGTACCAACTTTTAAAAATGAAGCCGCTCTTACATAATACTTACATTTTTGACAATTATAAAATAGGCTTACATTCCATTTTTAGGTTCCTTAATTATTAGGGAAACACTGAACCATGGTCACCTAGTTAACAGTATCCACCTTGTTCTTCCTCAGAATGTACTACTACCTGAATGCTTCTATTCCTTTTTTGATCTTCGAAAAGAATTCAAGAAGTGTTGCCCAGGTTCACCTGATATTGACAAACTGGATGTTGCAGCAATGACAGAGTGTATCCTTTAAATGATTACCCAAGAATAATTTGAAGAGGTAGCTCCAGAAAAAAATGGTAATTCAAGAAACTTTAAAATGTTTTCAATTTTGTCAGCATATGGATAAAACTGACCTTTCCAAAATCTGTTTACTGTGTTTGGAGGAACAAATAGCATATTTGTAGACATCTTTGAAAGTAGTTTTTAATAGCTGAATTTGAACAGTTGGATAGATTTAGAGATGGAGTTTCATGAGGTGATCATGTCTAAAATGGAATTCAACTTCAGATTATAGGATTTTTTTTTTTTTTTGAGTTGGAGTCTTACTCTGTCGCCCAGACTGGAGTGCAGTGGCTGCTCCCGGCCACCGCAGCCTCGACTTGCTGGGCTCCGGCAATCCTTCCACCTCAGCCTTCCAAAATAGCCTACCACGCCTAGCTATTTTTTTTGATTTATTGTAGAGATGAGGTCTTGCCAAGTTGTCCAGGCTGGTCTTGAATCCCTGGACTCTGGCAATCCTTGCGCCTCCACCTTCTGAAGTACTGAGATTACAGGTATAGCCACCACGCCTGGCCTGTGTTATATTTGTTTTGTTTTTTTTTTTTCTGAGTTGGAGTCTCACTCTATTGTCCAGGCTGGAGGGCAGTGGCACACTCCCGGCCACCGCAGCCTCAACCTGTTGGGCTCCGGCAATCCTTCCGCCTCAGCCTTCTAAGTAGCTGGAACTACAGGCGAGTGCTACCACGCCCAGCAAATTTTTTGATTTATTGTAGAGATGAGGTCTCGCCAAGTTGCCCAGGTGGGTCTCGAACCCGCGGGCTCAGGCAATCCATTCATCTCAGCCTCCCAAAGGCGCGGGATTACAGGCTGAGCCACCGAGCCCAGCTCTGTGTTGTATTTTCTACACACAAGAAAATAAATAAGTTTTTTACTTTTTAAAATAAAAGTGTATCATATGACTGTTAGGTAAATTGATAGGATGCTGTGCCAGTTATGTTTTCTGTCATTTCTTTTAATCCTAACTGATCATGTGTTAGCAGTTCTTTTTCAAGTGTTGTTGAGATGAAAATCAGACATATTTGACTACAGGAAACAGATGAATTGTAAATAAGTCTAAGTTGGACTTTATTATAGGCAGGTCAAACCTAAAATTGATGAAGGATCTCATCGCCATTTAGCAGGATTTTATATTTCTTAAAAAATAGCTTAATTATAGTGTAGTTCTTCTGGACATACATTGAAAGAGTCTTAGATTTGGTTTTGTTACCAATTTTAAAAAATGGATTTTAGTCTTAAGTGCTGTAATATTGTGCTTGCATGTAGCCTCCCCATTTAATAGGTAAGAAATGCTATTTAGCTTTCTCAGCAATGGCTTTTATTTTACATTGCTGCTGTGATCAATTATTTCATGACTCCTATACAGAGAAATCATTATTTCCTGACAAGGCCAGGAAAACAATTTCTGAAAACAAAAGTAATACCAAATCTGAATACCAACTTGTGCTCATTTATGCAAAGTATTTCTACAATGTCTGAACCGAAAAATTGTTCTGTTCTTTCAGATTACTAAACATTGTCCTTGCTAATATGCAAATGACACTGGATTTGGAAATCTAGTCTTTAAACAATCTTGGTGGTTTTGCCAAATGGGAGAGTCATTTGCTCCTAAAGGATTACCTGTTCCACTAGGTAAACCAGTGGGGGAGGGAGTAAAGCTTCTGCCAACACCTGGAAAAGAGCAAATAAGAGAATATGCAGGTTGATGATGTTTATTTAATTTTTATTGCTGTGAAATAATTGTATTCTTGTTTGTTTTTTTCAAATGAGGGTGCAGAAATATCAATTTGTTTGGCATCAGTGTCTTCACAGTATTTTAAGTGTATTGGGCACTTGCTTTATTAACTTTACATCCAAGTAAACTGGTGTACCATTTATTTTTAAATTAATAGACTTTATTGTCTTGAGACAGTTTTGTCATGTTGCCCAGGTAGGTCTTGAACTCCTGAACTTAAGTAATTCTCCTGACTTGGCCTCCTGAGAAGCTGGGATTACAGGAACATGCTGGGTGACTTTATTTTTTAGAGTAGTTTTGGATCAGAGCAAAATTTAAAAAAATTTTTTTGGTACAGATAGGGTCTCACTATGTTGCCCATGCTGGTCTCAAACTCCTGGTCTCAAGCGATGCTCCCACCTCAGCCTTCCAACTAGTTGGGACTACAGATGAATGCCACCATGCCCAGATAATTGTTTATTTTTTTAATGAAGACAGAGTCTCACTGTGTTACTCAGGATCATCTTGAACTCCTGGCCTCAAGTGATCCTCCAGTACAGGCGTGAGTCACTGTGCCCAGCCCAGAGAATTGAGCAGAAAGTACGGAGTTCCCTAATATGCTCCTCTTCCCACCACACACAAACAAAACCTTCCCCACTATCAACATAAGGCATCATAGTGGTACATTTGTTACATCTAATGATCCAACATTGACAGGTCATTATTACCCAAAGTTCATAGTTTGCAGCTGGGTTCACTTTTGGTGTTATACATTCTACAAGTTTTGACAAATGTATGATGGCATGTATCCATGATTAGTATCAGAATACATCACAGTGTCAGAAGAATAGAATAGTTTTATTACCCAAAGTATCCTCTGAACCTTGCTTATTATAACATTCCTCCTGCATTCTTAACCCCTGACAATCACAATCTTTTTACTGTCCCTATAGTCTAGCCTTTTTCAAGATGTCATACAGTTGGAATCATGTAGTATATAGCCTCTTCAGCTTGTCTTTTTACCTAGTAAAAAGGTTTCTCCATGCCTTTTTCTGGCTTGATAGTTAATTTCTTGTTTTTTGTTGTTTTGTTTTCTTGAGTTGGAGTCTTACTCTGTTCCACAGGCTGGAGTGCAGTGGCACGCTCACGACTACCACAGCCACGACCTGCTGTGATTAGGTGATCCTTCCACCTCAGCCCAAGCATGTCTTGAAGCCCTGAGCTCAGGGAATTCTCTCGCCTCTGCCTTTCAAAGTGCTGGGATTACAGGTGTGAGCTACCGCAACCGGTGATAGTTAACTTCTTTTTAGCACTGAATAATATTCCATTGTCTGGTTATACCATAGTTTATATATACATTTATATGGAGGACTTCTTGGTTGCTTCCAAGTTGTGGCAATTATGAATAAAGCTGCTATAAACATCCTTGTGTAGGTTTTTGTGCAGACATGTTTTTGTTTTTGTTCTTGAGTCAGTGGCTTACGCCTGTAATCCCAGCACTTTGGAAGGCAGAGGTGAGAGGACTGCCTGAGCCCAGGGATTCAAGACCAGCCTGGACAACTTGGTGAGACCTTGTTGCTATAATAAGTCAAAAAATTAGCCAGGCACAGTGGTGCATGCCTGTGGTTCCAGCTACTTGGAAGACAGAGTTGAAAGGATCACTTGAACCCAGCAATTTGAGACTACAGTGGCTATGAGCGTGCCACTGCACTCCAGCCCGGGCAACAGAGTGAGATTCCAACTCAATTTTTAAAAAAAGTTTTTAATTCCTTTGGATAAGTACCAAGACATGCGATTGATGCATCATGTGGTTAGAGTGGTTTTTTTTGTTTTTTGTTTTTTGTTTTTTTTTTTTTTTTTTTTTTTAGTTTGCATATAAATAAGTCAACCAGACTTGAGTGCAGTTGCCACTTCCAGCCACCCCAGCCTCCACCTGCAGGGCTCCGGCGATACTTCCACCTCAGCCTTCCAAGTAGCTGGAACTACAGGCGCACGCTACTACGCCCGCCTAGTTTTTTTTTTTTTTTGACTTATTATAGCAACAAGGTCTCACCAAGTTGTCCAGGCTGGTCT
>CAUYQG010011073.1:0-11934 GCA_963574415.1 Tarsius wallacei
ATCAGTTTGTTATTTATTTCATTCACAGTATTCTTTATTGCTATTATCCCAGTTATCATCTCCTTCCTAGTTTCCTCGACTCTCCTCAATTCTTTTTATTCTCTCCATTATTGTCTTGATATCTAGATTTGTAGTTTGAGATCAGTCATTCTGGGGGTTCTTCATTGTTTGCATTCCGAAGTCAGTTTTCTCAGTGTCTGTCCTCCCAGGGGTCTGGGAGAGACCCATATTCTTCTTTTAGTTTTTCTTAATTTATGTAGATTTCTCTCTCTCTCCTCCTTTCCTTCCCCTTCTTTAATTCTGTTTTTCAGGGAAGGTCGGGTTGCTTTTGCTTCGCTTCTGCAATCTCCTGTTCTTCCTTATGAGGGTCCTCTGGCTTTGTTCACTTTTGAGGTTGGAGTGTGGGCTGCGGGTTGTACTTTTTGCAGTTTTGAGGTTTAATTGAGGGGGAAGTTGTTATTCAGAATCTATATGCTGATTCCAGCATCCACCTACCAGTGTATGAGCCCACTGGAACCTATTTCCCACTGTCTTACAATCTTTCTGTGCAGTGGAATGTAGGTTTGGTCCGTTTGGAGAATCTCACAATTCCACCTATGCCGTTGCCATCTTACTGGAACTCCTCAGCTCCTAATTCTATTGCAGCAGCTGCAAGCTCCAAGAAGGCGCCAAGCAGGGGTGGGCCAGGGTTCATGCTAGTCCGGGCACCAGGTTCCAGCTGGCCGCATCCTGGCGGCTCCTCCAGGCACCGCTGCTGCACAACACCAGCTCTGACTCGGCTCTTGAAGGTACTTGGCCACCCTGCTGGGGGCTCGGCGGTGTGGGCGAAGGCCCCTGCCCGTGGCCGGACTGCAGTGCCTCAGGTGAGCAGGCCACCCAGCCAGGGCTTGGACTGGTCCTCTTTATTCTAATTCTAACGACTGTGCTGCATGTGTCACCTGGGCAAAAATGTTATTAATGGGCACAGTTACCTTTTGTCATTTGCCTCTAACATCCTGGATTTAGAGGATGTTAGAGATGGGCAAGCTACGTGAATATGTAGAGGTGTTGGAGTACCAGTTGATTAACAGCCACTTTCCTGAACTCTCAGACCCTCCTCTTCTTCCTTGCCAGAGACACGCTCCCCACCCCCAGCTCTCATATGACCCACCCAGCAACTGAGCAGAGATGACTCACACAACCTTCTAAGACCCTCTCCAATATTAGGACCTATCAACAACACCTACTACAGGTTGTGAAGTGCTTTAAATGGTACCCTTGGTATTACTACTATAACCACCCGCCCCTCCTTTTAACTGCAGGCCTCAGACAAAATAAATTGACTTCTGCTCTAAAAAGATGTTTTTCAAAGCTCGTGATTGAGGTGAATGTTGATTCAGAATTGAGGGCAATTTGGCTGGTTTTTCTTTTTTCTTTTTTTTTTTGAGTTGGAGTCTCACTCTGTCGCCCAGACTGGAGTGCAGTGGCTGCTCCTGGTCACCGCAGCCTCGACCTGCTGGGCTCCGGCGATCCTTCCGCCTCAGCCTTCCAAGTAGCTGGAACTACAGGCACACGCTACCACGCCGGGCTAATTTTTTTTTTATTTATTGTAGAGGTTAGGTCTCGCTTGCCCAGGCGGGTCTCGAACCTGCGGGCTCAGGCAATCCACTCACCTCAGCCTCCCAAAGACGCGGGATTACAGGCTGAGCCACCGAGCCCGGCTGGCTGGTTTTTCAAAATCTGCTTGTCAAGCTCTTTGCCTGGGTTCTGTCTTGTTACTCTGACTCTGTATGGTGACCTGGTTCCCCATGATCCCCACTTTTCTCTGAGCTCCTCGTAGGAGAATAATTTCAGCTTTGCCTTCCCTTCTGTTTGGACTTATCTTCAGTACTTGCCTGACATTTCCTCCTTCTCTGATCACCAGGTTTCTAGATCTATCCCTTTTAAAGCATTTACACATTTTGTTCTCTAAGATCTCCTCTGATCTTCAGTAGAATTTATTCCTTCTCTGGTAAATTAGGCTGGTTTGAGGCTCTCCAACTTCTATTCAACTTGAGGTTATAGACCACTGGGGAGTTTAATAATGTTATATCAATTCTTCTACCTTCAAAGTAATAAGGGTGTTTCCTTATTGGATGCTTAAATTTTAAAAATTTAGTTGTTGTTACTCTCCATTGTACCATATATTTTATTTATTTATCTTGTTTATTTTCTGTCACCGTAAAAGATAATCTTCATTAGGGGAGGGGTTTTTTTTCCTGTCTTTTTCATTGCTGTATTTCAAGTGCTTGAAACAAGGTCTTTATCATAATTAGGTTCTTGGAAAATATTTGTTGAGTGGCAAAATGAATGCATAAATCTAGATCTTAGTGTCTTTCTTTAATGACTGAGTTATAAAAGTTATCTCCTAATAGTTTTAAATAATATGAACTAAGAAGTAATAGACAATTGTACTAAAGTAGAATATATTTTAGCAGGAATATTATGTCCTAGAATAGATAGAGTTGTGCTTGGTCAGAAGAATGGTGGAGAATTCGTCTGTTTGACTGAGTGGATAAATTGTGTGAGCTGAGTCAGAAGCGGACTAGAGGCCAGAGTAGCTATTGTCCTAACTACTTAGCCAGCAAACCTCATGGAATTGGCCTGTAAATAACATACTCATCACCCTCACAGACCTCTCTGCACAGATGCTTTCATTTGAATTTGAGTGTCCATAGCCCTTTCTAGGAGGTTTATGTAGATGTTTTTGGCATGTCTGCTGCAGTGTAAGCTAATTTACCTTCAGGAAGATGTTTGGCATACAGGAAACGGCAGATAGGGTTCAGAACCACCCCATTGACTGCCATAACAGAAGCAGAGTTTCAAATAAACTATTTTATTTTGTATTTCTAGAACTGCTTTTCAATTAATTTTTATCATAGTATTGGTGATCTTAACCAAACTACAGCAGAAATTCTCAATGTATGTAGGCTGAAGTAAAACACAGATGCATATATACCACCAGCCAAACTCATGAATACCACTAACAAGCATTTACCATGATCATTTCTGATATAAAGGGACATTAGTTCAATATTGTGAAAATCTATATTTATAAACATTGTATTTGTAGTATGTTGATCAGTACCTACCAGCCAGTCCCCTCCTTCAGGAAACTGCTACTCCAACAGCTTTTGCTGCCTTGACAGGCAGTTTTTGCAACTCAAACTCATATTCAGGCCACGGCAAGGTAGTCAGGAGAGGGTTCTGACTGAAGACTCATTAATCCATGGACAGCCCCGTAGCTATGTGGTCTGATAGAAAAGTTATGCAAACTCAATTTTCTCTCCCCAAATTTTGAACACAGAGAATAAGAAAGAATTTATTAATCAGAACTACAGGCAGAAACTGTAGGAATATGATGAGAATACAAAAAGTTAACCTTCACTGAGTGTCTGACACTATCTAACACATCAAACAGGCTATCTTTTAAACCCCATAACAGTTCTATGCCCTAAGTACTGCTCCTAATTTGCAGGCCTTGGGAAGATAAGTTACTTGACTATGTAGTAACTAACGGGGCAAGCCTAGGTTTATGTAATTTGAGAGGCTCTCCTCTTAATCACTACATGACACCGGTTATACAGGAAAGAGAATTTGGTAAAGATTTTTTTAAAGTTAAGAGGGAAGACAACTCATGAGCAAACAGAGAATACCAGTTATTTGAGAAGAGAAATAATGGAGCAGAAAGGACCAAAAAGAAGCAGGAATAGTTTGTGGACAAAACATTTTCTAGGGGAAAGAAGGGGAGAGAGTTGGTCTCAAAAACTGCTTTGGGTTACTATGGTATTCTGCAGTCAGGTCCAATTTCAAACCACCAGTATCCTTGCACATTACTTGAGAAATTGTTTGTCCTTCTTTTGCAAATAAAATAATTTTTTAAAAAGTGGCCTGTACTAATCAGAACCATAAAAGTCTATTTTGGAAAAAAAAAAGCAACTAAGATATGTGTGCTACAAGAGTCTTGGGCTTTCCTCTTGTTTCTGTCCTCAATTGCCGGCCTGTCTCCCACCAGGGCCAGGAAATCTGATGTCTGTTTCTGCTTTGTGTGTCCCTTCAATGAATGATCCCTTGGCAATGATGAAGACTGTAGCCCCAACAAAGCACTTATAAGCCAATATCAGCCTTTCTTTCCTCTGATGCCAGAAGACGTCCTTCAGTGCCTCAATGTAATGACTCAAGGACATTCCAGAAAAAAAGCCATTAAGGTGATCCAGAGGCTACACAAAAAGCACAATTCTTGTGATAAGTAGGACTACATTCTCTGACTTCAAAGAGAAATAAACCACATATGCATACATGCCTTGCACTTCTGTAGGGATGTCTTGGATTTGAAAGTCATGCAACTGAAGATGCATGCTGCCTCACAGTACTTTACCAGACAGCTCTCTTTTCTTTCTTTTTTTAATTTTTAATTTTATTTTTTTAAAATAAATGTTTTATTTTAAATATGTGGGGTATAATTCAGGTTTAGGTATACACATTTTCATTATGCAGGTACCCTTGTTGATGAGGTATGCCCCCCTTCCCTTGGCATTTCTCACTACTGTCACCCCTGACCCTGCCCTCCCCTGGCAGTTTCCCACTACTGCCAATCCCTTTCTTATAGTATTACAATTGTTCAAGGTCCACTTTATGAGTAAGAACATATGGCACTCTGGTCTTTGTTTCTGAGATAGATCACTGAGTATGATCGACTTTAAATCCATGTAAGTTGCTGCAAAGTCCATATGTTTACCCTTTTAATGGCTGCATAATATTCCATTGCATATATGTACCACATTTAAAAAATCCAGTCCAGCTTCCATGAGCAGCATGGTTGGTTCCATGTTTTTGTTATTGTGAATAGAATTGCAACAAACATGCGTGTGCAGGTATCTTTTTTGTAGAATGATTTGAGTTCCTCCAGGTATATTCCCAATAGGGGAATTACTGGTTCACATGGAAGGTCAATTTCTAGTTCTTTTGGAAATCGCCACACTGTCCAAGGTACATCTTCAGGGACACACTGTGTCTTTCAGATTGGGCTTCTAAATTAAAGCCTGATGTTCATGACCTCCTGATAGGGGGAGCTTTGAACACAGGACCAGTGTGGGAAAAGTGTCACTTAAGTGTAGACAGGACACTCTGTAGGCCCCAGGTCCCTTACTAGAGAGATTGAGTTAATCTGCCTTCAGTTAGCCTGGGGCCTTCTGTTTAGGCAGTTCTCTTTTCTAGTGTCTGCTGATGAACCCCAGGATCTAAAGTATCTATAAAGGTCTTGGACAAAGTCTCAAAACTCATGAACTAAAAGTCTTCTCTACCAATAGAATAAGATTCTAGTTGCCTTACATTGGAGTTATCCCTAGAAATTTCTCTTCTACATCTTTTGGATCTTTTCACTTTGCTCTTTGCCTTAACCTACCTTCACTTTGATTTTTCACAAGTCTATGTCAAGTTTCAAACTCATCTTCTAGAGTACCTTAGAATCCTGTCCCTTTGAAAATTGTAAATGAAGAAATGCTCCATAAAGGAAAGACCAGGATGACCTAGTCAATCGTTGAATTGATTCTTTCTATTTCACAAGGTCCCAGTAACCTCATATTGATTACATGACAATGTCCTTAGTTTTCAAAATGTGCTATGAAAAATTAGATATCTAAATGTCAGATGAAACCAGAGCTTTCCGGGATTTCCTTAGATGCTTCCTGAGCTTTTGAATTAGGGGAATGTATGCAGGTGGACGTTTCATAAAGAAAGGACAAAACTGCAATGTTTTCCTATGTTACATAGATTATGAATGGGATGACTCACATAACTTAATTGTTCAGTCCATCAAAATGCATTATTTTTAATTGAAATAATAAATAATTAGGAGATTTCAAGATATAGTTCAATTTTCAAATGTATAAATAAAACCTGTTTCAGTGAGTTCAAAGAGCAGCTCATTTGTGTGCCAAATTCATTATCTATCATGAGTATCTATGCCTTTTCTTTGTTAAGTCAGATTTCTTGAGGTATAATTTAGATATAGTAGAATTTACCATTTTCATGTGCACAGCTTGATGACTTTTGACAAACGTATACAAATGTATACAGTCATCTCATATATTCACCACAATAATCGTAATATAGAATGTTTCCCAAAAGTTCCTTTATGCCTCTCTGATAGTCAGTCCCCTGTGATCCAATTTTTTTTGCCTTTTCCAGGATGATCTTCTTTAACAGAATCATACAGTTTGTTAGCCTTTTTTGCCTGGCATCCTTCACTTAGCATGACGCATTTGAGATTCTTTCATATTGCTGCCTGTACCGGTAGTTTGCTCCTTTTTAAGCTGACTAGTATTCAATTGTCCAGATGTATTAGAATTAGTTTATTCATTCACCAGTTGAAAGACATTTGGGTTATTTTCATTTTTGACTATTATGAACAAAGCACCTATGAATATTTTTGTATAAGTCTTTGTGTAAGCATGTTTTTATTTATCTTGGAAAAAATACCCAGCAGTGGGTATTTCTTTTATTTTCAAGTGAATATACATGAATATAGAAGAAGATATAAAACAGTAATAATATACATAAATAATTCATATTATTCACTGTATAAATTATTCTTTCAGATGAGACAAATTTATTTATTACCTGGAAAAGTCAGGTTGGTACATGAACTAAGTCTTCCATTTGAGCAAGACTGGTATGTGTTTAAGGTTTGATCCTTTGGTCCTTCCTGGAAACTCCCAGAAAAATAATTCAGAAATTTTAATGGCATCTACGCTTTTTGAACATGTATATTTTAGACAGGGTATAACACTTGTTGCCTATACCAGTAGCCCACTCCTCTTTCAAGCATTTTTTATTTGAAGTGCACAATTTTGAAAAGCTTTGTGAAGCAATACATTTTCAAAATTTCTCTATATAATGACAAAAATTAATCAATTTCCTTCTCTATAAGCAAAACTTTTAAAGATATAATTTATTGATAAAAACATAAATTTAGTTTCATCATCCTTTACTACAGGGTTGAAAAGCAATAAGAAGTGGGAAGGGGTTTGAACAACAAGTACAGTAGATAATTTTAGAGTGTCTCCCCATCTTACAGTTTTTCTTCCTAATCTGGAATCAACCCACTGATGGATCCACATGAATTCACCTTTGGTAGTTAATGACCTCATCACTCTGCCTGTAGTGTTTGAATCAGGGTGGATTTTCAGACTGGTTTAGGCCAATCAAATACTTGTCCACAGAATCTGGAATAGGGCTGAGCCAAAGCTCTTTGTGGGGGTGTGTCTGAGTCATATATGCTCAGGGGCTATGAAATAGCTATTTTTCCTCCATTTGACAGGGAAGCAGAAAATGCTCATTTGCAAAGAGGAATAAAGCAGATGTGCAGAGAAACTGAGAAGTGAGGTGGATACCCCAAAGACATCATCAATTCCAGTCTATAGTTTCCGATGGTTCCTGAGTCCCAGAAAACAGTCTTCTTGAGATCTGTGAAACATTTTAAGAGCAATAATTTGGTCCAACTGAGCTTAATATAGTTTCTGTCACTTGCTTTCAAAGAGTTCCTAATTGCTAAAACCAGAAGTCTTCTACGTTTCTCCACTAACTAGTTGTTGGATTAGTAAGACACTCAAATTCTCTGGGTTTCGGTGTCCTCTGGCTTTAGTAGATAAGAACAAAGGATTAGGAATTATTCAAAACTGACTTCAGATGTGGATTCTACCACTTTTCATTCTTGTGAGTTGGGGTGTTCTCTGATTTTTCCTTCCTTCCTACTTTTCCTTTTTTCCTTTCTTCCCTACATAAATATTTTCTTTTTCTATGTGCTATATCACGTGTTGAGAATGTTTCATGTTGGTAAAGGTTAAAAACATTTCCCCAAAGAAGTGGAATTCTTGTTGAGAAAACAGATTCATACACAAAGTCATGTTGACACTTTCGAAGTGCAATAACAGACATGTGTACTGGAAGAATCTCACCCACAATGCAGACTGAAGAGAGATGCAGCCAAGGTCCACATAGCCCTTTCAAAGTTGTGTTGCCAATTAAGAGTAGATGTGGCACAGCAGGGATAAAGACAACGGTATTTCCTGACTTGAAAGCCTGCACTCTCTATGAAGCACTTCTTGAGAGTTGGTGATTTCTATTTGGGTCCCTGAGGTCAGACACATTATCACCGTGTCAAGCTCCTGGGAAAAATTAGTCATGGTGGTGAGCCACTGAAGTCCCTGACCTAGTCCTTCTAAAATGACAAAAGGTTACCGTATGGTCAGCCAGCAAATGGCCAAATGGTCTCCGATAGGCTTCCTCTAACAACCTGTAAAACTCACTTGATCTTTGCTGCTTCAAAGGTAAACATTTTCTTAACTTTCTAACCTAAGGCCTATATTCTAATGACTAGTGTCTGTTGCCCAACTTTAGAGAACGGTAATGCAGCATTGGAACATAACAGCACTACGGGCTAAATGAAAATTTATTTCTCTAAAAGTCCATCTTGAAGTTAACTGTTCCACTTTATTCAAATTGGAATCAATGTTGCATTTTGGTGGTTTCATAAATAAAGGTACATTGCACATTTTTTTGTTGTTGTTGCTTTTAACATTGAAGTACCTTGAATACCCATCAGTTTTCTTTCAACAGACTGATGCTACTTCAGAATTATGTATATGAAAACAAACTGGTTTGTCCACATGGGTTGTGGTGAGTGTCCATGTTGTTTGTTTGTCCCATTGTTTATAGTAGCTGGGCATAACTGGATCTATTGTATTTACTCTGTAAACTTCTTAATGGAGATCTCTATTTTTGGAGATCAAAATTCCCTGGAGAATAGCACCAGGGAATTTCTGTGGATAGTAACAGGTGCTTGAGAGAAAGAACTTTGTCTTCATGTAAGAAATCTGTTAGCTGAGAGCACTTTGCTGATTTTGCATCCACTCACTGCTCAATGAAAATGGACCGGCAGAATTTCCTCAGGGAAAATTGAGGATAAGAATTTGGCTATTTCTAAAGCCCATACTTCATGTGACTCTAAAGGGAAATTTAAACTACAGTGAACCAGGGGCTTCATTCTTCATTGCTCAGACTGTTTCTCTAAGTTGTTTCAGTATCCGCAACTGAGATGGAAAAGTGAATGCCTGACTGCTGGTGACTGTCAGAGTTTTATTGGTTTGAAAGATTCTGGCATTTCTATCAGGTTTCGGAAGCCACGTGCTCCTTGTGAAACCGAGTTTCATAGTATTCACTGGCTGCTTTTACAGTGTAGTTCAGGGAAAGACCTCCTGTTTTTATTCTCTCTTAGAGCTGACTACCAGTTTAGTGATTTATCTGAAAGACATAATTTAGTAAATCTTCATTTTATGTGGGAGCTGTTCCATTGGAGGATTGTCAAAAATCTACTGAAAATAATATAATCAATCCAACGCTAAACAACTCAGCAAAGGTTCTAGCTATGTTCTGGGAATTCAACAGACAGAAAGGCTATGCCTCTGTTTGCTAGATAGACCCTTTTGTAGTCTATTGAGACCACTACATTCTTAGTTTGTTATGTGAAAGAAATCTTGATGACTGACTCTATGCTATTGACACAATGTATAAACCCAGATGAAAATAGACATCGAAGCCCAAATTCTGATGCCAATTTAAGTTCACTTACTTTTCTTAGAGTTCCTTAATTGGAGTCCTATGAAGAAAGTTCAGAAATATTAATGACAAGTTAAGCTATGCTCCATGTTTTATTTCTTGTCAAAACAGACACTATATCTTGAAAGAAAGGATTCTTATCTTTAATTGACGGTTCTCATTAATAATACTGCAAATATAACATTCTCTACAAAACTTTATAATATATATTGTCTAACTTGATCTTCACAACAATATTAAGAGCAATCTTTTTAAAATTTTAATATAGAGTGTGGGGTACAAGTAAGGATTAACTACACAAGTAGGCTGCATGCAGGTGAAGTTAGGGCCTCCAAATGACTCTCGCTTCCCCTGGTTTGGGACCAGATACACTTTGTGTTGCTATGTGCCTCTCCTCCCTCCTCTGGCAGTGCCCAGTGACTGCCAATCCCTCCCTTGTACTAAGGTGATTAATATTCAGGTGCCACCTATGAGTGAGAACATGCAATATTCAGTTCTTTGCTTCTGTGATAGAACACTAAGTATGGTGGTCTCCAACTCCATTCAGTTTGCCGTGAAGTCCATGATTTCGTTTTTCTTTATGGCTGTGTAATACTCCATCAGGTATACGTACCACATTTTCTTTATCCAGTCCACTTTTGATGGGCAGTAGGGTTGGTTCCATGTTTTTGCTATTGTGAATAGTACAGTTATAAACATGTGTATGCAGGTGTCCTTTTTGTAGAATGATTTATGTTCCTCTGAATATTTTCCCAGGAGAAGCAATGCTGGATCATATGGAAGGTCAATTTGTAGTTCTTTCAGGAATTGCTACACTACTTTCCAAAGGGATTGAACTAGCTTGAATTCCCACTTAAAGTGTAGTAGCATTCCCTTTTCTCTGCACTTGTACCAGCATCTGTTGTTTTTTTGATTAATTAATGATGGCCATGTTTACTACAATAAGGTAGTATATTAAGAGCAATAAATTTTATGGGCATATAATTTTGTTCAGTGAATTCAATTCCAGGAGTGCTTCAAAAATAAGGTGGAATTTGAGTTGACCCTTGTGGAAGGAAGCATGAACTCTGCGTGAGTGCCTTTCTGTGTGATGATTGCAATTTTTCAAGGGCTTCCTCCAGCTATCTCAACAAGAAAGCAGAGGCACTGCCCAGACTGGGAGTCTAGAGACTTAAATTCTAACCTTAATTTTGAACTAGCTGTTTGATATTTGACTCATTTTATCTGTTAAATGACAAGGAGAGTAATTGACAATTTGATCCCTTAAATGGCCTCTATCAGTGTAGGGCTATTTACAGAGATGTGAATGGCTAGGGAAGCCCATTGGGGATGCTGAGGCATCCAGTGACCTGAAACTACAGAAACCCTTACCACACCTGAAAGGGAGAGGTGTTTTGGCAGCTAGTTGAAAGGGGGAGCCTTGCCAGCAGTGTCACTGGCAGGAGCTGTAGTTGTGGAGGGCCACAGCACTTCCATAATTGCTCAAACCTGGAAGACATGTGAGAAACAAATTCCATGGTATCACTCTCTTCCTGTCCTTCAGGCTTTCACTCCTGCCTCCCATTGGCCAAACCCAACAGGAACCAGAGAACAGAGTAGCCTCATGATGCACTCTGTTGGCCTTGGCCTCACAGGGCACAGAAAAGAGTGGAGCAGAGCTGTCAGCAGATCCAGGACAGATGGAACATAACCCCACATGATTTGGTTGTTCTTTCTGCAAAGCAACAGCCTCTAGCTGATGTTTATTTGTTCTATTGTTTATTCATTTAAACGGCTTTTTATTTCCACTTCTGTTTGTAAATACTCCCCAGAAATCTGCAGTTAAAGTATCATCTAGTTTCTCTACAGTAGCTGAAAACATTGCCCTTTATTTGGTGGCTGGTTGAACTTTGTATACTCTGGCTGAGAAACTAAGGCCATCATTTTTTAGAGAGAATGTAATTATATCAGCAACACAGCTTTGGTAGTCCTCTTAAAATAGGTGATATTAGAAAAATTATAACTTTTATAACATGCATTTAAGGTTGATGTACATTTAGTAGGGGAAACATTTACACGTTTAGAAGTTTACAACTAGCACTACTAATCTATCTAACATTACAAGTGAAAGCATGAGGAATACAAGTTCCTGATTTTAATCTTTATAAGAATCAATATAAGCCGGGCTTGGTGGCTCAGCCTGTAATCCCGCGCCTTGGGAGGCTGAGGTGAGTGGATTGCCTGAGCCCGCGGGTTCGAGACCCGCCTGGGCAGGCGAAACCTCATCTCTACAATAAATCAAAAAAATTAGCCGGGCGT
>CAUYQG010011075.1:0-17644 GCA_963574415.1 Tarsius wallacei
CTACTTTGGAAGTAATGCACTTTTTACTTATAGCAATCACTCTAAAACATTTAGCATGTATGCTTAACAAGGTAAAAAAGAGTTAAACAATATCTATATTATTCTCTAGAAAAATACAAAGATCTCAGAAAACTTTAGCTCTATTTACCACATTCCTACATACATGCTTTTCTTCCTAGTATTACAATTCTCCTTTAACCCCACAAATTAGATGTTTTTATGAATATTTAATTCAATCAATAGTTAAACATTTGCCCCTGTATTTGCCTTTTGGTTTTACCTAGCCTTCTTTTTGCTTCTCAGATCTTCCATCTAGGGTCTTTTTCTGCCTTGAGTATATCCTTAGAATTTCCTGTGGTAAAGCTCTCTTGATGGCAAACCATCTCAGTTTTTGTTGTGGTTTGGTTTAGTTAAAAATTTCTTTGTGTCTCCCTCATTCTTGAAAGATGTTTTGCAGCATACAGAATTTCAGCACATCAGTAATATAAACCCTTTTTTTCTCATTTTCATTGTCATGAAAAGTAAACTGTCTGTCTAATTATTATGTATGAGTAGATAATCTATCTTCTTTGGCTCTTTTAAAGATTTTCTTCTCTGTCTTTGGGGTTCTACAGTTTCACTATGATGTTTCTAAGGTGAATGTCTAGAGTCCATTAGGCTTTCTGAATCCAAGGATCAGAGCTTTTCATCAATTTTAAAAAAAGTATCTCTATTCACCTTTTTTGGAAATCTAGTTATATGGATATTTGTGCTTCTCACTGTACTTTTCTTTTCTCTCGTTTATATTTTCCACCTCTATGCTTTCTGTGCTATTTCTTCAAATCCATCTGCCTGATCATTTATTTTTATATGCCTATGGAAATATATATATATATATTTCCATGCATATATATACATTTATATATATACACACACACACAAAAGTGGAGAAGGAAAAGAGAATCCAAGGCATATTTGGTTACAAAGTTCAGCTTCTTAAGTGGGGAATCCTCATGGATCATCACTAAAGCACAGCTGATCTGTAAGCATTTCTTACTAGTTATAAGTGTCTGCCCCATTTAAACTCTCTTTTTGCCACAGTTCATGTTTTAAGGACTGGATCAAAAATCTTGGATTTTTGTAAAGTGGTCCTATCCCTTCTGGATATGATTTTTTTTCCTCTCCCAACCTGAGCAAGTTTTCTCATCACTTGTCTCTTACTAAAGGCTCCATACTCTTACCCTATTTCTGTATAAATATGACTTGCAGAGCCAAGACACAACAGGTGCAGGCAGATACAAGTAATTTTTTGTCATTGAATTTGTAACCAGTTTAATTTCCACTCCATTTCAGCCAATGGAGATGACTCATTCCTTATAGAACTCAGGTTTTGCTCCCTCTCTGTGGTGAAAGTGTGTTTTGGTCACTGGAGAATCCTGTTTATCTCTCCCAGGCTCCTAACATACATGATGAAGGCTGAGTATCTCCTCTTTCCCCCAGAGGATCAGAGAATGTGGAGTAGTAGCCATGGGGTTACAGACTCTTTTAGAATTTCAAAGTAACGAACAAGGACAGTTTTAATGTGAGTCAACCCTAGTCTAAGAAATAAATCTCTGATCCTACCAGAAGAAGATCCCTGGAGGTTTTGAAGATTTCACTTTGTCCTTACCCAGGTCAAACTTTGTTTTCCTTTGGGGTGGGACTTTGAGGAAAAGAGTCTTCAACCCCTCTCTTTGAGAATATAGTAATGATATGGATGATGATGACTAGTACTCATTGAGTGCTCACTCTGTGTCAAATTCTGTGCTAAATGTTCACAGGCATTATATCATGTCATTCCCATTCCCACAAAAGCCCTATGAGAGAACTATAACTCTTGGATCCTGTATGATAAGAACAAATTAGAGTCCTAGAGAGATGCTAATCTCCTAGCCTGAGGTCATCCAGCCAGAAATGAAAGTGTCTAGATTCCACCACAGGTATTTCATAATGAAAGTGTCTAGATTCCACCACAGGTATTTTCCTCAACACACTGATTCTACGAGTATACACCTCTATGCTCTTATTCATGCAGAATCCTGCCCTAATTCTTCTCATTTCCAGTCAGTTCCTTAGTGACAACACTACTACAACCCCAATTCCTGGTCTCATTCTGAAGAAGTGTCAGCCTGCTTATGGAAACCTGCAAGGCCCTTTCTGATGGACTCAGGGTGTGATATCACCTCTGCCAATGAGCATGGGTCCCTGGGCAATTAGTGCAAGTAGTAGCTCCCTTCTGCATCTCTTCCTGCCCCAGTTATATGTCTTGCCCCAGCCCAATGTCAAGAACTTTCTCCTAAGTCCAGTCAAAATCCCAGAGCTCATGACCCAGCCTTGTGTCCTTCCTGCTTCCTCTTCCCCAACCTGGACTATTCATCCTGAGTACTTTCTCCAGCTTATACCAAGTATTCAGTGGGTTTAGCTCCCATACTAATCAGCAGGTTTAGTTATTGTTTAATATTACCAGGATCACCTTTACTGCTCCTTATCAGAGCCTGTTTGCTTAAGCTCTAGCCTGTACCCCACATGTTGCCTGACTCTAAGTCCCTGGCATGCCCTACCCCAACCCCAACATACACAGATGTCTCCATTCTACTTTTCGTGCCCTGACTTTCACAAATTGTGGCACCTTTGCACAGTTCTTCATCTCTATTCATCCTTGACACATGAAAGTTCTCTTAGCTCTAATCTCTACCCCTGCAAACTGCTCTTCTGATTACACTACTTTCTGCTGCTTCAGTAAAACAGTTCATCTGGCCTAATGCAACTCCTAGGCTCTCACCCTACTGCTAGTTGGTGTCTTCTGCCTCATCGCCTGACATATAATTTCTTCTTGCTTTTCTTTCTACCTCTGGTTTTTATCTTTGGTCTTTTCTTAATCTCTCTCTCTCTCTCTCTCTCTCTCTCTCTCTCTCGTCTTTGGCTTTCCCTTTGCTCTTTAGACCTGGCATCATCTGTCACTGCAACTCCAGCACAGGCTTAGTCTCTTCTCCATGTAGAATGTGTTTTCACTTCGTGGATTTCATTTGCCTCAAGCCATAAGAACAACAATCCAGTATTGAATACAGGGCCTGGCCCATAAAATAATGATGGAAAATAACAAATATATATAATGTTTTTAAGACATGCCAAGGATGCTTCTAAGAGCCTTCTATGTAATGATTTTTTAAATCTTCACAACAACCTCATAATCTATAGTCACTATAATTATCCTGTGGGTACTATAATTATACAAAGGAGAAAGATTAAGTTACTTTCCCAAGGGTACATATCAAGGTAGTTGGTATAAGGCAAACCCAGGTATTCTACTCTTGACCTTTGCTCTATCCTGTCTCTCTAAGTGCAAGCATAGTAGGCACCCAATACATTTTTGTTTTGTGAACAATGCTGTCTGATCTAACTTCAACCCTCAAGACCATACCCTGGTTTCAGATCATAAAGCTAGAATTCCTGCCTGGTATGCCCCAGCCAGTAAAGAATGGGTCCAGTTATTCTCTCTGGCTGGTTTGTGGCACTGGCAAAAGTGGTACCTCCTGAAGAGTGACGAAGAAAGGAAGAGATTCTCACAATCATATTAGAATAGGTACCAGAAGCATGCTAGACTTTCATGAACCTTCCTCACCTACTATCTTATTTAAGCATCGTGATTCTACTTGTTCAGCACAATTTCTATAACGCTATACCCTGATGTATACCATCACATTCAATGCCCCTACTAGGACAGACAATGGATGGGGGAACCAATATAAGATATTAATGAAATTATAATCAGAACGACGTTGTGACTGACTGGAAAGGAGGTGACAGAAGCTGAAAGACAGAAATGGGGGAAGTGTAGGGTAAGTTTCAAGTTGTGACCTTCCATTTCTGGGTTAATGAGTGATGATACAATTTGTCTACATAAGGTAGAGAAGGTCAGTTTGGACAGGTTGTGTTGGAGATATTGCATTCAAGTGGAAATGTTCAGGTAAAAGCTGTATATAGGTCTAGAGTTCAGAAAAGACCTGGCAATAAAGGTTTAGGAACCAACAGCACAGAAAGAGCAAATAAAACCCTTTTCATTTTAGTCAGTTGCTTAGGAATTTAGTCAACAATAACTCCTTCTCAAATATTTATTGAGTTCTGTCTGAACCAGGCTTTGAACAAGGCACTGGAGATCAGTGCTAAATATGACATAGTCTCCTCTTAACAGGAGAGATATGTAATACATCTAATTCCAAGACATTATGAAAAGAGCAAAAATGTAAACAGCTATAAAGTAAGGGAGTAAAACAGGAAAAAAAGGATGATTATCTATAACTCTGAGGGACATGGGAAATACCACTGTGGAAGATCATGGTGGCTGGATGTTGAATGATACATTCAAGTTTGCCAGAAGAGTAAGGGGGTGGGAGCAGGAAGTTTAGATGGAGTATCCATCTAATAGAGTATCCAAAGGCATAAAATGGCATGATGTATTCTGAAAATAGTATTCAATTTGGTATATCTGGAACATAAAATGTGATGAGGGGACAAGGAGGTCTAGATAAAGAAGAGGTTGAAGAGGGAGGTAGGCTCATATCTTAAAATAACTTGTTAGCTGCATCCAGGTGTTTGGATGTACCTTAGGTATGAAGTAGCCATTAGAGGACTTTAAGCAAGAGGACATATGAGCAGATGCGAACTTTCAAAAGACAACTTTGGAATTAGAGTGTAAGATGGACACATGAGAAGTGAGGCTAGAATAAGGGAGACCAGTTATGAGATTCTTGTCCAGCTAAGAGAGGACGAGATCTTGGATCAAGGTAGTGGAAGTGAGAATAAAGATGAGGGGACACATGTAGGATAACGAGATCATAAGAGAGATACAGGAGAGGAATGAATAGGACCTGACTGAGTTAGAAATGGGCAATAGGAATTAGAGGAGGAGAGGCACTTGAGATGACTCCCAAGTTTCTGGCTTGGTTGAATGGTTAAATGGTGGGGATGAGTAGCAGGTTTGTTTGCGTGCTTTGTGGGGAAGAGAAAGAGGATGGATCTATCTTTAAACAAATCTACATGGCTTGATGGATATTCAGATGAAGATGTGAAATAAGTAAGTCGATATACAGAAGTGTGTGTGTGTGTGTGTGTGTGTGTGTGTGTATGTGTGTGTGTGTGTGTGTGTGTGTGTCCCTCAAGATAACTATTTAGCTGAAGATAGAGATGTGTTAATCATAATTAGTTTACTATGAAAGTTTTAAATACTAGGGAGGAGGTTACTATGGTTAATCTTATGTGTCAGTGAACCAAAGGCCCACAATATCCCTCTATGTGGATACACCTCATCAAATCAGTTAAAGGCCTGAAGAAGACCAGCCTCCCTAAGCAAAAGAAAATTTTCCAGAATACTCCCTTTATTTGCACCATCAGTTCTCCTGGGTTTCCAGGCCAGCCTTTGTACTAAAACTGCACCATTGACTCACCTGGGTCTTAAGCCTGCCAGCCCACACAGCATATTTTGGACTTGCTAGCCTCTCGATAGCTGATTCCTTATAATAAGTTTTTATCTATCTATATAATCTATCTTTTATATCCATATCCTATTAATTCTGTTTATCTGGGGAACTCTGACTAAAATAGCGGAATAAGATTAAAAAAAAAAAAGACCAAAACTAACACTTAAAGCATTTTTTGTGGAATTAACAAACCGATCCTAAAATTTATATGGAAATACAAGAGATTTACAATAACCAAAACAATCTTGAAAAAAGAACAAAGTTTAAGGATTATGCATCCTAATTCTAAACCTTACTGCAAAACTATAGTAATCAAGACAGTGTTGTATTGGCACAAATAAATAAATATAGATCAACGGAATAGAATAGAGTTAAACCCCAATTGTTTTTTGATAGGAAGTCAAGACATTCAATGGAGAAAGAAGTCTTTTCAACAAATAGTGTTGAGACAGTTAGATATTCATATGTACAAAAAAAAATGGAGTTGAACAAATACCTCACACTATACAGGAAAATTAACTTAAAATGGATCACAGATATAAATGTTAGAGCTAACACCATAAAACTCTTAGAAGAAAACATAAAAGTAGGTCACTGAGATCTTAGATTAGAAAAAAAATTCTTAGATATGACACCATAAGCACAAGCAACAAAAGAAAAATATAAACAGGAGTTCATCAAAATTGTAAACTTTTGTACATCACAGGGCATCCAAAAAAAGAGAAAAGACAATCCAAAGAATGAGAGATAATTTTAGCAAATAATATATCTCATAAGGAACTTGTTTTTAAGATATATAAAAACATTTGCAATTCAACACTAGAAAGAAAAATGTCTCAGTCCATCTGGGCTGCAATAATAAAAATCATAAACTAATTAACTTATACACAGCAAAAATGTATTTATTTCTTGTCTGGGAATTTCAAGATCAAGATGCCAGCAGATTTGGTGTCTGGTGATGACTTGTTTTTAGTTTCATAGCTGTATTCTCACTTGGTAGAAGCAGTAAGCTAGCTCTCTGGGATCTCTTCATAAGGGTACTAATACCAGCCATGAAGGTTCCACCCTCGTGACCCAATAATCTCCCAAAGGCTCCACCTTCTACTGTCATCACTTTGGGTGGTTAGGGTTTCAATATATGAATTTGAGGGGACACAAACATTCGGACCATAACAACATAGGACCCAATTTTTAAATGAGCGGAGGATTTTAATAGACATTTTTCTAGAGAAAATGTACAAATGGTCAATAAACAGGAAAAGATGCTCAACACTGTCAGTCACTAGAAAAATGAATATCAAAACTGCAGTGAGATACCACTTCACACATATTAGGATGACTGTTAAAAAAAAGTCACACAATAACAAGTGTCGGAGATAATGTGAAGAAATTGGGATGTGCATATTTTGCTGGTGAGCTGCTTTTGCTGGTGCAGCAGCTTTTGAAAAACATAGAGTTACCATTTGACCCAACAATTTCACTCCTAGGTATATATCCAAAAGAAATGAAAAAATACACCCACATAAAAATTTGTATATGAATGTTTATAACAGCAGTAATACTATGCAAGATGCAGAAGCAATCAATGTCCATCAACTTATGAATAGATAAACAAAATGTGGTAATATGTTTATATTATTCATACAATGTAATATTATTTGGCCATGAAAAAATAGAGTATTCTTTTTGTTTCATTTCTGATTTTAATAATTTTAGTCTTCTCTATTTCTCTTATCAATCCAAGTAAAGGTTTGTCAATTTTGTTTATTTTTTTCAAAGAACTAACTTGGTTCTGTGGATTTTCTCTATTGTTTTTCTATTCTCTTTTTCAATAATTTTTACCTTATTTTCCGTTTTTGATTTTTTTAAGGTAGAAGATTGTCTAATTGATGTGAGACCTTTCTTATTTTTAATATGTGTTTATAGCTATAAATTTCTTTCTAAGCACTGCATCTCATAATTTTGGCATGTTGTGTTTTTATTTTTATTCTTCTAAAAAATATTTCCTATTTTCTTTTGTTTTAAATTGATTTTATTTTAAATATGTGGGGTAAAATTCAGTATTAGGTGTACAAGTGGTCACCGTACAGGTAAAGTTTGGGCTTACCTTTGGTTTCCACTTTGCCTGGTTTGAGGTCGGTTACCCTTATTAACGTTATGTGCCTTCCCCTCCATCCCCTGAGAGTTTACAGTTATTGCCAATACCTTTCTTATGGTATTATGGTAAATGTTCAGGTTCCCCTTATGAGTGAGAACATATGGCACTCAGTTCTTCATTTCTGTGACACATCACCGAGCATTATAGACTCTAAATACATCCAAGTTGCTGTGAAGTCCATAATTTTGTTATTCTTTATGGCTGCATAATATTCCATCATGTATATGCACCACATTTTTTATCCAGTCCAGTTTTGAATGGCAACACGGTTGGTTCCATGTTTTTGCTGTTGTAAATAGTGCTGCAATAACATGCGTTTATAGATATCATTTTTATAGAGCGATTTAAGTTCCTCTGGGTAAATCCCAGGAGGATTGCTGGATCATATGGAAGGTCAGTTTCTAATTCTTTTAGGAATCACCACACTGTTTTCCATAGAGGTTTAACTAGTTTGCATTCCCACCAACAGTGTAGAAGTGCTCCCTTTTGTTTGCATCTTCGTCAGTGTCTATTATTTTTTGTTTTATTAATAATGGCCATTCCTACTGAACTTAGGTGGTATCTCAGTGTGGTTTTGATTTGCATTTCTCTGGTGATTAGCGAGGCTGAGCATTTTTTCATGTGTCTGTTGGTTGCTCGTACACCTTCTTTTGAAAAGTGTCTATTCATGTCTTTTGCCCACTTTTTAATGGGGTGGTTTATTTTTTTCCTTTCGGAACACGAGTTTCTTGTAGATAGTGGATGTTAAGCCTTTATAAGATATGCAGTTGGCAAATATTTTTTTCCCATTCTGTGGACTGTCTCCCCACTCTCTTGGTGGTTTCACTTGCTTTGCAGAAGCTTTTGTTTGAGAGGTCTCACTTATCTTTATCTTATCTCTTACAGCATGGGCTTTTGGTGTAGTGATAAGTAATTGATTGCCTATTCCAATTTTGGTAAGGGTGTCATCTTCGTTTTCTAAGATTTTTAAAGTTTGGGGTTTTACACTTTGATCCATTTGGAGTTGATTTTTGTGTATGGCGATAGGTAGAGGTCCTGTTTCATTTTTCTGCATGTGGCCAGCCAGTTTGCACAGCCCCATTTTCTGAATAGGCTTTTCTCTTCTCAGTGGTTGTTGCTGGAGGTTTTGTCAAAGATGAGTTGGTTGAGAATTGAGATTTTGCTTCCTGAATATCTATCCTGTTTTATTGACCTGTATGCCTGTTCTTGTATCAATACCAGGTTGTTTTGATTATTGTAGTCTTATAATAAAGTTTAAAGTCTGGAAGTGTGATACCGCCACTTTGCTTCTTTTGCTGGGGATTGTTTTGGCTATACATGATCGTTTATGTTTCCATATAAATTTCTGTATTGTCATTTCCAGATCTGAGAAGAATGATATTGGTAATTTAATGGGCATTGCATTGAATATGCAGATTGCCTTTGGTAGGATGGACATCTGAACAATGTTGATTCTTCCAATCCATGACCATGGAATATTTTCCCATTTGTTTGTGTCATCTTTGACTTCTCTGAGCAGTGTTTTGTAGTTTTCATTGTAAAGCTCTTAAGTTTTCTTTCTCTGCTGAGTAAGATGCTGAGGTATTTCATTTATTTTGTGGCTATTGTGAATGGAATTGTGCCTTTTATTTTGTTCTATGCCCGTTTGTTGTTGGTGTATAAAAAGGCTACTGTCTTTTGCACATTTATTTTGCATCTTGAGACTTTGCCAAAGTCCTTTATCAGTGCAAGGGTTTTTTTGACAGATTCTCTTGGACTTTCCAGCTATGGGATTATATCATCAGCAATGAGGGATAGCTTGACTTGATGAGTTTACTAGAGGCAACAAATTACTGGGTCATATGGTTTTTATTCAGTTTGCCATTCTATTTCTTTTCCGTGTTGCATTGAGTCCACTCACATTCAGGCTGATTATTGAAATGTGAAAGTTTGTCCCTGACATAATGCTCTTATAAGGCTGTTTTTTTTTTTTTTTTAATTTTTGTGTTCATATATGTATGTGTTTTCATTTTGTGTGTATGCTTCTGTTGTGCAGCTTTGTGTTTGTTTTCTTGTGAAGTATATGGTTTTTCTTTTGTTTTGTTTTTCTTCTCTGTACAGCATCTTTTCAAGCAACTCCTGTAGAGCTGTTCTTGAAGCAGCATCTTCTCTTAAAGAAGGGATGTCTGGAAAGGATTTTAATTCTTCATCACTGATGAAGCTTAGCTTGGCTGGGTAGTAAATTCTTGGTTAAAATTGAGAACACTAAAGATTTGGGTCCAATTCCTTCTGGTCTGTAGTGTTTCCACAGATAAGTCTTCAGCAATTCTGATTGGTCTCTCCTGGTAGGTAGTCTGACCTTTTTCTCTTGTTGCCTTGAGGATTTTTTCTTTTATACCTACTTTGTGTAAGTGAATTACTATGTGTGTAGGGGTTGGTGTTCTCATAAGATGTCTTGCAGGGGTTCTCTGGATCTCTTGTGCTTGTATAGTCATCTCTCTGGCCAGATGAGGGAAGTTTTCTTGAATGAACTCATGGAATGTTTGTTCCAAGCTGTTTTCCATTTCTCTCTCTATTTCAGGTATTCCATTCAGATGTAGGTTTGATTTCGTGATAAAATTGTACATCTTTTGGAGACTTTCTTCTCGAGTTTTCTTCTATATTTTTAATAGATTGGGTTAATTCCATTTTTTGGTCGTCCAGCTGTGAGATTCTTTCTTCTGCTTGGTCAATCCTGCTTCCGGTGCTTGTCAGTCTGTTATTTATTTCTTGGATAGAGTTCTTTATTTCTTTTACTTCTAAGTATGCTTTCTTGACCCTGTCCAACTCCTTTGAAATTTCATTTAGTTTTAGCCCTTGCATTTCTTGATTTTTTTTCATTCTATCCAATGATTCTCTGGTCTCCACAAGTACCTTCTGGGTACTGTTGTTCTTGGAGATAGCCATTGTTTGTACCCCAGTAGCTATTCTTTCTAACACTGACTCTTTGGTGGGACTCTGATGGTTACTGGCAGTTTTTCATTTTTTTTGTAGCAGTTCTCTTATCTTTCTCTTAATTCCATTGCTCAGTGGAAAATGGAGAAGCAGTCACATCTGATATTTTCTCTACCTTTGTCCTTCCTTGAGCCAGGGCTACGGGTTTGTTCAGTTATGAATTAGGGCTGGATTCGGGCATTGTGCTGTCTCTTTACAATTTTGAGCACTTACTAGGGTGGGGAGGGGCTGCAGGGATTCTGAACCTTTTGGCAGGTCATAATTTTTGCTATCTGGTGCCTGGGGCAGCTGGGACTCGCTCTTCATCTTTGCACAGTATGACCTTACAGTAGGTATTCTTGCATAGCCCCGTGTCCAAGAGAAGGTATGAGAGGAAAAAGAGAAAAAAATAGAGAAAGGAGGACAAAGAGAGAAAAAGAGGAAAGAAAAAGAAAAAAGAAAAAAGTAAGACAAAACATTTTAAAAACAGGGAAAGAACAAACAAAGAGAAATAGAAGCAGGAAAGAAAAGAGAAAACCAACAAACAAAGCAACCAAGCGAGATAATCAAACAAACAAACCAATAACCGCTCCCCCACACACAAAAAAGTTGATAAAGAGTTTTCAGCTTTAGTATGTCTCTTTGTCAGGGGGCTCCCTCTTGTAATGGCTTCTGCAACTGCAGCACTGTTACTGCCGGTCAGTCCCCTATTCAGTGTTGGAACTTAAGATGTTAGAATCTTCACACCCTGCTGCCTGCAATTGGTAGCAGTTGCACACCTGTGTGAGGGAAGAGGGCTGAAATAATTTGACACAGCACCTCTCTGGATATCATCCCCTTCTTCCTCTCCCAGCCTTGTCACAGTTCCCGGGGCATCCAGTTCATGGCAGGGGAATGGGGCCTCTTATCTCTCGATCTCTTTCACTTGTTGCTAGGAGAGGGGAGGAGTCTGTTAGAGACTCACTAGCCTCCTTCTTTGTATCTATCGCCCAGCAGCTGACTCAGGGTGGAAGGTGGATCATCTGGGGTTTCATATCTGCCATTATCCACTAGGGCTTGTGCACTGGGGGCCAACGTTCTCTGAAGTCACAAAGAACAGCTCCAATGCAGCACAGAGATAGCACCTGGTCTCAAGATGCAGCTCTGCAGAGACTGCCCTGGAGCAATTCTCTGCCCAGGCAGAGAAAGCATGGTTAGTTTCTCTGCCAGCTGCTGTTCCTGTCACCAGTGGGGTCGATACCTCTCGCTCTCCAGCAGTTACCACAGTCTCCAGATCTTGGGACCTGGTGGCAAGTTTCTGGAGCCCAGTCCAGGTTCAGGGTGTCTTCTCCATGCTGTTTTCTCAGGACTCTGCCTCAGACTCCCTCACTGCACTCCCTCCACGGCCCTCACTGCCAGCATTCAGCCCAGTGCTATGGTGTTGGAGTCAGCAATCACTTTAGCCGTTCTTCCCAATAAAAGCCCTGCTGATTTTAGAAAATGGCACTCAGCTTCTGAGCTCTGGAAAGTGCTAGGGTCCAAGCAGAGCAGCTGTGGCATCAGCAGCTTCACCAGGAGGGCCCTGGCCACCTTCTCTTGAGTCCCCACTAAGTCAGCCTCTCATGCTACCACTTACATACAGAAACGCACATGTAATTGCCCATAAATCACTCACACACACAGGGACTCATGCAGTCAGACTGGCTATGCCATCATCTGATATCTTTTTTGACCCACTGTTTTTTTTTCACATATGTGTGAATTTCCCAAATTCCCTGCTATTATTTATTTCTAGCTTCATTCCACTGTGTTCAGAGGACATACTCTGTACCATTTCAATCATTTTAAATCTATTGAGACTCATCCTAGAGCCTAGAATATGGTCTGTACTGAAGACTGTTTCACGTGCACTTGAGAAGACTGTATACTCAGTTGTTATTGAGTGGAGTGTTCTATAAGTATCCACAGAAAATGAGTTGTGGTTCAAATGCCTCAGACTCTCGCTTTTATCACCAAGATTTACATATTTTCTTGAATAAATGTTTTCTATTTGCTATATGCCCTTAGAATAATTTCCAGAGATTTTAATGCTTTTTATGTATAATTTTCACCCACTATGATTATTTCAGTGAGAAGAGGTTCCTCAGAGCACCCCATTCCACCATTCTTGAATCACTTCCTATAACCTATTTTAGAACAGGAATTTTAGTCTTTTTTTCTCTCTGCTGTATTTCTAGACTTACAGCACTACCTGGTATGAGGTAGCCACGCAATAAATATTTCTTGAATGCATGAATAGCCTCCATTTACAGATAAGCACATCTCCAGAGTTTGGAGACACGAAATATGTTTCTCAAGTCTATACATGACATAAAGAAAGCTCTGTACATTTACTCAACAATGTGTTTATTGACCTTATTTCTGGAGAATGGGATAGGAATGGGAGTCACACAGAGTGAACTTTTGCTTTTCATTTTAAACTCCTGCGTTTGAGTGTTTTACAATGTCTATGAAGTGTTTTGGTGGGGAGGAAACCGAAGTATCTTATCATGTCACTCTCCTGTTTGTAAATCTCAGTTGGACCCTGAAGAATGTTTCATGTGCACTTGAAAAGACTGAATATTCAGTTGTTATTAAGTTGAGTGTTCTATAAGTATCTACAGAAAATGAGTTATGGCTCAAATTCCTCAGACTTTGCCCAGAGTTGGCAAAGTAGAGTTCAAATTCCTTAGCAAGGTCCTCAGAGACCTCTAGGATATAACCTTTGCTTTTTTTACACTAACGTATGTGTTACTGCACAGTTCCAGGGTTATGTTGTGTCATGAAAGACTGCTGCAGGCAGGAGTGCTCAGCCCAGCATTATCATACCTGCTTTCCATAAAGTGTCCAGTTTATCTGTAATAAATGATAAAAGAATAAGTGAAACCGTCTAGTCTTTGAATGATAAGAGGACCTTAGTGACCCTTTGAGTGGTGTGTTTCTCTGGATCCCATGAATCAGTAGGCAGCAGGCTGCTATCGGCTCCAATCCATGCCATAGCTGCCATGGGCAGCAATTTGGAGAGTTTAACTTTCTTCTAAGGAAGCTAGCTACCTAAGAAACCCCAACTGGTCCTGGACAGACAAATACTTGCTGAGTCCTGTGTGCCAGAGGGTTAGGAGGAGGGGTTCATACAAGAAAACCATTTCTCATAAAACTTTCCTCCCTGGGACCACACCCATCTGCCACTATACCCTTTTCAAACTCAGCCACCACTTTAATGTTTCTTATAGCTGAAAATGTACAATCCTGCCATCTCTCAGAGCCCATTGTACTTGGCTTCTGTATCCTGATGTCTTCTCCTCTACCTCTCAGTTTCTGGCATCCAGACTAGGAATATACCTTGCTATCCAGGAGGAATTGGCTCTACATCCAAGAGTCAGGAGATCACATTCATACCAACAGTAAATCTGCATGTGCTTGGCAGTGGCCAAGGCACTAGCAGTTTGCCTGCAAAAATGTGCCCATGGAGAAGGTCAACCAATCTCTTATCCTGCCCCAAAACACCTTCCCCCACCAGGGACCTGGTGTTCAGCCTGGATGGCCCTAGCCTCTGTGACAAGACTGTTGATTACTAGTTACCACTACCACAAGTTTCCAGGTTTCTGCAACAGCTTTGAGCAGACCAGGACTTCTTGAGCTGTGGCATTACAGCTCTGGAGCGGGACCAATAGAAAACAACCTTACAGACATGCCCAGGCAACGTATATACCTGGTGATATTGTCACCTGTGCACTATTCTTACCAACAAGCAAAAGGCATTCATCTACCTGGAAATCAAGGTATTTGAATGTATAAAAATGGCATTTATTTTCTAACAAATTCTCACTAAGGAAACTGATCATGGCATTCCTTTGAAAACTAAAGTAGAGGTCAGAAATGTGCTCAAAGGTAACTCCCCAATGTGCACTTTCACCAGTTTAGAAATGGAATTCCTGTGTCAACTTCAGTACAGTCAGGATACAAACCTTTATTCTGTACAATATTCAGAGTCAACCAATGATTGCAGAATTTTGACTATATCCTACTGGCTGTGCATCCCCAAGTATTCCACATCAAAGTTGCAGAGAAAGGAAAGGCTGCAGCATTCCAGTAACTGGAAGTTTTGTTCATCTCTGCCTCAGTCTTGGATTGTAACAAGTTATAACAGTCTTATAACAAGTTATTCTTTTTTCTTTATTTTGTTTATTAATTTAATAAATATTTACTGAGTACTATGTTTCAGGTACTGTTTCAGGCACCGTGGATCAGTAATAAACAAGGTAGACAAAAATTCCCACTTTAATAAAACTTACATTGTAGCTCGAGGGATAGACAAACTAATAAATGAATAAATAATAAAGTATATCAGATGGTGACAAGTGCTAGAAAAATAAAGCAGGAAAATGGGGGAAGAAATGCTGGCTTTAAAGGGGGCAATATTATGTATAGTGCAATATTATGTATAGTGGTCAGGAAAAATCCAACTGAGAAGGTAGCATTTGGTCAAAGATCCAAAGGAGATGAGAGAGTGAGCTATATAGCTACTGAGATAGGATAGTTTCAAAAACAGTCAAAAGCATATGCGAAGGCCATCAAGCCAGTGTAGTAAGAATGGATCAAGTAAGAGGGAGGGTAGTAGAAGATGAAAACAGAGGGGTAACTGGAGGTCAGGTTATACAAGGTTGTGTAGACCACAATAAGGACTTTAGATTTTATCCCAAGCCAGATGAGAAAACTGTTGGAGAGTTTTGAGTACAGGAATGGCATTATGTGACTAGGTTTTAGAAATATCCCTCTGACTTCTGTGTGGAGAACAGACCATAGCCTGGCAGGGAGACCAGTAAGGGGGCTGTTACAGTCATCTGAGTAAGAGGTAATGGTACCTAAGACCAAAATTGTAGACGCAAAGTTAGTGAAATCAATGAATATTAAAGTATTCTCAGTCAAGAAAATCTTACTTCCAAATAAGTCTTGCAAAGAAGTGCCACTAAATATCTAAGATTAAAGCACCAGTGTTCTAGTTGATGTGGAGTTAGGATACCTAGAGCTGACCAGCTATTTGGTTTCTCTTTATCCTCTTTTCCACACCAGTCACCCCATAAGTGTGCGTCAACATGTCCATAGGTTCTATGGGACAAAGTATAAGAACCACTGCTATACCACATTGAAGATGATACCTCCGACACTAAGAACAGTGGGCCAACTATGGAGTACACATGTTGTCAGGGCAGGGGTGCTTCTATACAGATGCTACTCAGGTGAGAGGTCCCAAGGATTTTCAAGTTTGCCTTGTAGGCAACTTGAGCTTGTCCAGAGTGTGGGCATATCTGGTATGTAACGTAAGCTCCCAGCTACATCTTCCTGATTTTCAGACCTCCCATGTTGGTATGGGAGAGTGTTTAAGAGTACAGACTCTGGAGCCAGATTAAGACATTCAAATTCTGGATCCACATCTACTAGCCATGTGACCTTGGACAAATAGTTTAACCGCTCTTTGCCTTAATTTTATAATGGGTAAATGGGAAGGGTAATAAGAGCATCCACATAATAAGGTAATTAAATGAGTTAATAAGTATTGACTCATTTAAGCTTCAACTAGAGAAAGAGAGAACTTAGTCCAGGGAATTGGTTACACAGGTGATAAAAGAGCTGATAAATGTGATGGATATCAGTTACCTTGATTTGATTAATACATGTTTTATACATATATCAAAATATTTGTGCCTCTAAACTATGCATAAATCAATTTAAAAAATAGCAAAATGGGGGCTTCCGGTTAAGATAGTGATGGCATAGGTGGAATTGTGAGATTCTCGAAAGTGAGTTCCCCAAAAAACTCTTGCTTTCCTCCCCCCACCCCCCTGCCCACCCCCAGCCACATTGGTCCGAGGCCCGGGGACCCTTGGTCCCATGCAGGGCTGGCTATTGTGCCCCCACCAGCTCCCTCGTGGGTGGGAAATCTCAGGTCTCAGCTCCCTCCCTGGCTACATCTTCTTACCCAGACCAAGTCTCCGGTCACCCTGGGAGACTCTGGGCATCCGCCCCTCAGAGAAACTGATTCCATTTCTGACTGAAATATGCCGTAAGCAACCCAGGGCTACTACCACCAATCACCGCCTGCCCTTTGGAGCTTTGGAGCTCTGAAATCCAGAGCTCTGGGTAAAGGAATTGCATATCATTAGGAAATGCTGTTCAGAGGCTCTCAGCTTCAGAGGAGGGAACTCATGACCCCCGCCTCCACCCCAGCCCACTGGTAGCATCCCAATAGAGCACCCAGCTATGCAGCTGATCCCCGGTGCATTCAACGCCACCACAGTCTAGCATAGGGGATTGCCCAGGGACCCAAAGAACGGAGAAAAAGGATCCGTAAAAGTGAAACTACCACATTGGCCATCCCCCATGCAGAGACTTGCATTGTCCCACCCATCTACTAGCAGCTTACACCTTGGTTCCCAAGGTAACGTCGCTAAACAGAAGACAAAGCCACTCCCCTGGGAACTAAGCAGTAGACGTCTCAGGTTGCAGCTCAAAAGAAGAAACCCAAGCTTCAAGGGACCAAACCTACATTCTGCTGCACAGAAAGATTGTAAGACGATGGGAAATAAGTTCCAGTAGGCTCATACACCGATAGGTGGACACTGGAATCGGCATATAGATTCTGAATCACAGCTTCCCCCTCAACTAAACCTCAAAACTGCAAAAAGTACAGCCTGCAGCCCACACTCCAACCTCAAAAGTGAACAAAGCCAGAGGACCCTCATAAGGAAGAACAGGAGATTGCGCAAGCGAAGTAAAAGCAACCCCACCTTCCCTGAAAAACAGACTTAAAGAAGAGGAAGGAAAGGAGGAGAGAGAGAGAGAAATCTACACAAATGAAGAAAAACCAAAAGAAGAACATAGGTCTCTCCCAGACCCCTGGGAAGGCAGACACTGAGAAAACTGACTTCGGAATGCAAACAATGAAGAGCCCCCAAAATGACTGGTTTCAAACTACAACTCTAGATATCAAGACAATAATGGAGAGGTTAAAGAGAATAGA
>CAUYQG010011081.1:0-58271 GCA_963574415.1 Tarsius wallacei
TGTAATGCCTCTGCGGTGTCCGTGGACAAGTTCCGTGTGGGGAGCAGGCCCCCTGGGAGAGATCTGGAGTCTTTCTGTGTCCTCTTCTGCGGAGGTCTCACAGACCACGCTGCCCGGTCGCCATCTTGGCCCCTCCTCCCATGTTTTTCTATTGTGAATAATGCTGCAATGAACATGTGTGTGCAGATATCTTTTTTGTAGAATGATTTGAATTCCTCTAGGTATATTCCCAGAAATGGAATTGCTGAGTCATATGGAAGGTCAATTTTTAGATCTTTTAGGAAATGCCACACTTTTCCACAGAGGTTGTCCTAGTTTATACTCCCATCAACAGTATAGAAGTATTCCCTTTTCCCTGCATATTCTCCAGCATTTCTTGTTCTTTGAGTTACTGATGATAGTCATCCTGACTGGAGTTAGGTGGTATTTCAGTGTGAGCCAGCTCTTTCTTGTGCCAGGGTCTTATACGAACCCTCTGCTAGCAAAGCTCTTTTCCCATGCCTCAGCCTCACCTAGCCGATCTCATTGCCCCTTAAGCAGTTGTATTAGTGTGATCAAGCAGCTTCTAAATCAGCTGTCCCCAAGGACCCCTCTTTTGCTGCACCCTGATTTTCCACTTCATTCATCACAACACCTAGGTAGGTGCTGACTGCTGCTGTCCCTCTACTGGAACCTGGAACCTGAGAGGTTACAGCCCATCTTACATTGTTATCTGCTCTATCCTGACATAGCTGTTGGGTTGTTAAATAAATATGGGCTGAATCAATGAATGAATTGAAAAACTCAAACAAGTAGCAATCCCTGTTGCAGTGTTCCCTGTCACTATCTTGGAGGACTTCCTGCCTTCTATCATCTGATGACATTTCAGAGCTTGAGGATTAGCAAGACCAGCCCCCTCTAATGTTCTAGCAGACCTCAACCCTTCCTTAGCATAACCATTAGCAGCTCAGGAAGCAGGTGACTGGACGGCCTTGGAACCTCCACACTGAGCAGAGGCCCAAGCAGCCCTTCCTAGGGAGCTGCTTCTCCCCGTGCAGCTTCTCTTATAGAATTCGTATGTATGCAGAAGTCCATCCCTGTAGGAAGGTTCTTTACAAAGAGCATTGTATGGAAATGGGAACCAAAGGAAAAGCCCAGAACCAGTTCCCACTAGTCTAACCCCTGCCCAGGCATGTCATGGAACCCAATTCCAGGTCTGCCTTCTCTCTCATGTGTAGAAAGTCTAGCTCCCACGTGGCTTTGGCCTGCAGAGTTCTCCCTGGTGTGTCTCTACGTCAACAGCCATCGCCTAAGCCATGTCAGGTTTAACTTCATGTACTGGAGACATGTTGTTAAGGATTTTTATATTAAGTAATTTCTATCCTTCTATTGATCTATCCTTTTATGATAGCTTTCCAACAGTCCTAGGTTTCCTGTCTGCCTCCCTCCCTTGCTTCTTCTTCAAGGAATATGTACATTTAAATAAACATTTGCATGTAGAGAACAGTTGCCTTTGAAGAAAACCTACGTGTGCCCTCTTGAAAATACAGATTTTTCTTGCTTCTTTGCAAGATGAATAATGCCCCCTAAATGTATCTGCTTTGTACAGCCAGCTTTTCATACATCATGTTTTCCCACAGCATGGCTTTAAGATAAGTAGATGTTCCTTATTCCTCCTTGAAGATAATGTCCTAAGAAGAAAATACATCTTTTGAAGAAGCAAAACAATATATAAGTTGGACAAGGACTTTGAGTGCCTGATCCTTTTATGACCTAGACATGAGCTCGGAACAAAGGCTTTATTAAGAACACAGTGTACCTTGCTGGGATCCAGTGCTCTGGAGCACTGGGACATTCAACAACCAAGGATGTAGATTGTCAGTTGCCTTATTTTTTATAATCTGGGTCTCATATGTAACCCTGCCAAGCAAAACGCAGTGAGACCTCAGACCTGTCACCTCATTAAGCAAACACATAGAGAAGCCCTAAATTGTCTCACATCGGCACATGTTGGAGACTCAGACCCTGGGCCATGTCCCTGCTGCTGGGGCATCTCTCAGCTCCAGGGAGTGTCACAAGGGCTTTATAGATCTTATATATTCAGGTGGCAGCTAAGGAACAAGGGAGGAAGTAATGGAAACCATTCTGAGGTGCCCAATGGCCAGATCAAGCCTTGAGAGTGAGAGTGAGTCTTCCTACAACTTCAACTCAGGTTCTCTGCCTATGAAACAGAGGGTTTTAATAAGGCTAACTTGAGTCCTGATCATAGCAGTCCAAACTCCCCAACCACCTCCTGCCTGCCAAGCACTGTCAGCATTTTCCATTGTACCTTAACTCATCTCACTCTCCAGATCACCACATGGTCCCGTGGAGGGAACTGAGCAAGGAAGGAATGGACCACCTCCCCAGAGATCAAGATCAGATCACACTTCCAGCAAGTGAGGCTAAGGAGCAAATCCAGGGAGTCCAACTCTAGCTTGGACATTTTTTAAAATGTCAAAGTGAAATCTGCATAACACAAAAATGAACCATTTTAAAGTGAATAATTTTGTGGTATTTTGTACATTCACAGCTTTGTGGACACTTTTCTAACTAAGCTATATCTTGCCTTTCACAGTTCCATAGGAATTAAAAGCTAGCCACTTTCTGTACATGTGATTTTAAGCAGAACTCCAATGCAGGGCGCAGATAAAGTGGATGTGACAGTTGGAGGGGAGGTGGCACCTGTCCTCTCAGAGGCCTTACACAGAACCCTAGCTACCTTTCAAACCAGTACATACTAATAACTTCCAGATATCTTCTAGTTTGGGGACCCTGTGGTTCTTTTATGACCATATCTTTAGGAAATAGCTGGTTCCCTGAATACCACGGGACCATCTTGGGGGGTCCAGGACAGAACAGGATGAAATTAGACAAGAAAGCATGCAGGTTTTGCAAAAAGGTTCAGAACAATAATTATTCCTATGTTTGGGGGATTTAGGGTGCACGACTCCACAAAAACACCCATGAAATGATCTGATCCTTAAATATGTGATATCTTTGGTCTCCATTAAGCCTCACCTCACACGGGGGACACTCTGCCCCATTGGCCCACCCTGGTGAAGGGCAGGCTATCAGCAGGATGGAGGTCTTAGGAGTCGTGCACTCCTGGCCCAGTCAGTTTGGGCTAGGGAAGTAGACAAACTGTGGGCCTGATTCTGGGGCTGCTGACCAAGAAGTAGACTTGACCTGCCTTGGGTGGTTCTGAGGGCAGAAGTGGGAGCCCGAAATATGAGTGGCTATTCCTATGAGGAGACTCAGGCATGAGGAGGTCATTCAGCAGAGGCTGTTGCTGCATGACCTCCTCATGCAGCATACCAGCAAGTCTGGGAAACTGTCCTCCTGAAGAGTGGTCACGGTACACTGTCCCACCTGCACAGTGTGAGAATGCTTGCTTCCTTCTCCAGTACTTTCTGTTTAGCTTGTTCATAATCTTTGCCAATTTTCTAAGAGGGAAAAAATTTATCCTCAATAGTGATTGAATCTGAGCATCTGACAGCTGTGATTTGTTATGCTTTTGGCCACCCATAATTCCGCAGCAATTGTAACTCTATTCCTACTTCCATATACCATTGTACCCCCAGTATACTCACAGCATGGCCCACATCCCACAAATAACACATGAATGCACACACCCAAGCCTGACAGTCTTGAATTAGAGTTGGTTGCACACGTGCTAGAATGGAGAAATTGCTTGTTGTGTGATTATATGGTCTTCTAATTGCTTTCCCCACACTAATAATTTCTACCCCAAGTCTGTGTCTTGGTCCTTGTGTCTGCAGGTCCTATTGATTTCCACATCCCTTGGTCATATTCTAGGCTCCCTTGAAGCATTTACTTCTCCTTGATCTGGATTATGGCTGTTTCCAGCACACAGCTTCAGTATTAGGGATGCATTTCTGAGGAGGTGTAGAATTCCAGGTACACTGTGGTCAAGTGGGGCAGAGGAAAAGGCCCTCAACTCTCATATCACATATGTAGGCTTGGGAAACCCTCCTGGACCTTAGAACAGGACTCCAGTCCAGGTAAAAATCACTGGGAGACAGGGACCTGGATTCAACCTTAGTGTGGTCACTTCTGTCCTCATTCTATTCATGATACCATGAAGACCCTATTACTACAAGTCTGGAAGGCTCAAAGAACAGGCCTTCTAGACAGGGTGGTCTAGGCCAGCATGGGAGATGGGGGCAGAATATCATCCTAAAGGATGTGCAAAGGAGACTTGCAAGTCCCTACACTAGTGGGCCAGGTTGGCTGGCACAGTAAGCTCACCATCACTGCAGGGACCAGGCAGCTGGTTTTCCCTCTGAAGCCAGCTGATGATTACGACCCCAGATTCCTCCATGTGGACCCATGAGACTTTGAGAAGCTTGTGTTGGAAGAATTCTGTTCACACAGAGAAGGAGAGCAAAGCCCTACCCTCCACTGCTTCCCCACGACAGATGGGACCCCTGGAAAGGAGGCTGACATCGCCCCCAGCCGCAGGATTGGTGTGGGAGCTAATGGCCAGCTGAAGAGACCTGATTGCTGTTCCATGAGTCTAAAAACGGATAAACAACCGTGATTGCCAGAGTGGTCCAAGCCATATTCATCACCATTACAGAGAGTAATTCGGCTTGCGCTTGTTAATCAATCACTGCTCTCGCTGGGGCTTTGGCTGGGCTGGTCCCTGAGAGTGGACGGCCATCACCAGCTCTCCGGCCGGAGTCCAAGCATGATGGATTGCAGCTGTTATGGGCTCCAATCTGGACTGAATTGCTGGGGAGTAGGTTGCCTGCACATGGCGTCCCTCCCATAGTGCAGATTATGCAAATGTGAGGATGGGAAACCAAGGTGGGCATGCTGACAGATCATGAGAGTCATGCCCTCCCTCATGTGTTCCATTTGTGATGAGGACTGGGGTTGGAAAGTGCCACTTGGGGACCCATCTGCTGAGAGAGAGGAGGTAGTGAGTACTCCTGTCGCTCATGTGTCCCCGATTCTGGGAAACATAGAATATTGGCCTCAGCAGTGATCATTATAGTGGTGTGTTCTTAATTAAAATATTGATGTGCTTCATGCATAAAGCAGCATTTTCAATATGGAGTCACATCTATTATCTTATGAGATGTTGGAATTCATTCAGCAAAATGGGAGGACAAGTAAGAAGAGCCTACCACAGTAAGGTTAAATGTCTTGTCAGAGTTTGGAAAGCAACTATGTGAGTGTGTGGCAGGGGATAGTGTGACCATGTCTCACCTGGTTCCCAACCCATGTCCTGTCTGTCTGGTGGCATCTGTGTCCTAGACATCCCATCTTCTCTCTGTATACTGACAACAGACAGTCTTCTACCTATATCAATGGTGAAAACTTACCCTCTCCTCTGCCCTCCTCACAGTTAGACCTTCCCATGGTGACCAGTCACCCACTGTCCATCAACACTGGGGGTTTGCACTAGCAGTGGCTCTTATCACACTCCATTTGCCTGGGCAAAAAGAGACCCTTCACATCTCCCCAGTCACTGGGCTCCTACAGGGTGGACCTCATCCATGCTGCTGCACAGAGTTTCCCTGGGTCACCATCATCATCCCAACCTGGCTCTGATACATGCAGGACCAGGGTGTGTGCATTCCTGACCTTTCTGCACAGCATTTCCTCCATGCTGACCAGCATCTCCAAGGAGCTAGTTAGCCCTTTTGGACCAGAACTTGCCTTTAAAAATGTCCCAAGAGTCTCCCATTCATTGAGTTTAGTGGCCCTAACTAGGGTGCTCATAACATGTCTTTCCATTCTATCATTGGTCCAGTCTTCTCCACTAGAGGTGGGTTCTCAATAAGGTGGCAACATTGGCACCTCAGTCTGCCAGAGTCTAGAGGGCTGGAGAAGAGATACTGGGCACAGAAGTTTACTCCTTTCACTGATGATCCCTGAAATCCTGGAAAGTCACATACAGTGTCTGCACTTCAGTTTCCTCTAAAAATCAGAGGTGGTAATAGTAACTTCACTGGGTAGCCCAGAGAATCAAATCCAAATGTGAAAGTGGCTGGTGTCTAAGAGATGCTGATGAAAATAAAGGCAATTGAGAGGCCCCTGACTCTACCAACAGAGCAAATCATTTAATGCCAGAGTCCCATCTAAAACCTACAGGGGCTGGGAGGAAGGCAGGAGCATCACACTTAAGATGAACTTGAAGAGAAGGACCAGGCAGTGACTTGAAGTCTGGCAGATCCAAGGTGCAGGAGATTAGACTATTTGGATGGATGGGGCCTTTAACAATTTCCCTCAGAATTCGTGTATCATGACCCTAGAATAAATCTTGACCTATGCAGAGCTAACATCTTTTTTAAAAACTTTTATTTCTTTTTATTTTAAAGATGTGGGGTACAATTCAGAGTTAGGTATACAAATGTTCATTGTGCAGGTACCCTTGTTGATGAGGTGTGCCCTCCCCTTTCCCAGGCAGATTCCCACCACTGCCAATCCCACCTTCCTGCCCCCCTGCAGCCTGCAGTTTCCTGCTACTGCCAATCCTTTTCTTATAGTTTTACAATAGTTGTTCCAAGGTCCACTTATGAGTGAGAACATGTGATACTCAGTTCTTTGGTTCCTGGGAAAGATCACTCAGTATTATAGACTCTAAGTACATCCAGGTTGCTGTAAAGTTCATAATTTTGTTCTTTATGGTTGTATAATATTCCATTGTGTATATGTACCATTTTTTTTTTATTCAGTACTCTTTTGATGGGCAGCACGGTTGGTTCCATGTTCTTGCTATTGTGAACAATGCTGCAATAAACATATGTGTGCAGGTATCTTTTTTATAGAGTGACTTTAGTCATCAAAGAAATGCAAATTAAAACTACACTGAGGTAACACCTACCTCCAGTCAGGATGGCCATCATCAATAAATCAAAAAATAACAGATGTTGGCGATGATTTGGCAAAAAGGGAACACTTCTACACTGTTGATGGGAGTGTAAACTAGTACAACCTCTGTGGAAAACAGTGTGGCAATTCCTAAAAGATCTAAAAATCGACCTTTCATATGACCCTGCAATCCCCCTACTGAGAATATATCTGGAAGAACTAACATGTTTATTAGGGTTGCTGAGGCCACTGGGCATGGGTGCCTTCTATCATGAGATGCTGCAGAGTGAGACCAGGGTGACTGAGAGGAACCAGGGCCTGCCTAGGCTGCTGAAGCCCGGGGCACCTGGTGGTCACCAGTGCCTTTTCTGTTGGTCCCCCTGCAGTAGCTGTCTCCCCTGATGTGGTTGTCACTTTGGCATCTCTCAGCTTGGTTGAACCCAACTCATCAGGGTGGCTTCTGCAGAGCTGTGGCCTGTCCAAGTGGCTCCTTAATCACTGTTTCATTCATTCAAAGGACATATGCTGAGCCTAGGCCTGTCTAGGACCTGCAGGTGACACCAGGAACAGAGCAAAGGTGTTGCCCTGGCTGAGTGCCTGGCAAACAGGTGCAGGCAGCCTGCAGTCCCTGCCACACACACATGGTCAGACTCGAGTGCACACACCACACAGACACATACACATATGGATGCATGAACACGTACATACTCTCATTTTATCTCATTGCCCAGGTGATGTTCTTCACATAAAATTGCAACTTTTTGCAATTGTGTGTTTATTTGCTCATTGATTTGCTATTGTTCAGATGAACAGAAGGATTACTAATCCAATATGGGACACCCAGTTAGATTTGAATTTCAGATAAACAACACATTTTTTTCAGTATAACTACACTCCAGGTACTGCAATTACTGAATGGGGGGTATTTATACTAGAAACCTATTTTTTCTTCATCGGAAATCCATATTTACCTGGGTGCCATCTATATTTGCTAAATCTGGCAACCCTCACCCAGGGTGCTAAGGCCACATCTGCCCTGTGTGTAGTAGGGTTTCAGGACGCTGCTGCCTACTCAAGGAATTTCACACCTGACACTGGCCCGCCATGGTGTGGGATGTGGCCTGAGCATCTGGTATGTCATTCCGGGCTCTTCAAAAGAGAAGCCTTAAGCATGTTTTCAGCATTTTTAAATTGTAGTTTTTTTAATTGAGATAATTGTAGATTTGCATGCAGTTGTAAGAAACCATGCATGGAACTCCATGGCCTTCTGTCCAGACAGACAACCTTCTACAGGACCACAGTGCAAAGTCACAACATAGACACTGGCCTTGGTGCAGTGTGTTTTCCCAGTTCACTTGCACTCATGGGTTAGTCCTACACCATTTCAGTGCTTGTGTAGGTTTGTTGCCCACTCTACCATCAAGCTCCAGCTAGACAGTCTACCCCAACCATAGCTGTCTGCTCTGGTTGCTGTACTGTGCACTCTTGCCTGTGATGTAACCAATTTGCTCCTCCACCTCCTTTAAGGTCCAGCCCTTTTGGACTTTTCCTGAGCCCCTCTCTGTCCAGAGACCTCATAAACACCCACAAGCAAAGCCTTGATACAACATGGACATGACAATTTGCATCGGTTCCCATCAAGGTCAAGAACTTCTGGAGGAGGATACACACTTGTCTGCATTCTATTCATTCCTCTGCACAGTAAGCCTGGTTTGGGATCTGGCCCATGGATGCTCAGAGAACATGGAATGCAATAAAACAGTCCAAGAATGTGCACCAATTTGGGGGAGGAGAGCATTGCCAACCCTAAGCTCTGAACCTGAGGAGGTGGCTAGGAACTGGACACACGTGGAAGCCTTCACCATAACACCCTTGACAGACTCTGGACAGACCGTAGGGATGTGGCTCTCAACCTCTCACCTATCATGGCAAGATCAGGAAGGTGCCTTGCAGAAATAGCCCCACCAGAGGTAGAGACTGGAGTGACCAGAAGCTAGAAGAGGCAGGAAGGATCCTCCCCTAGAGCCTGTGGAGGGAACACAACTCTGTTGACACCTTGATATGAGCCTCTGATCTTCAGAACTGTGAGAGAATGGATTTCTGTTGCTTAAGACTCCCAGTTTGTGATAATCTGTTACTGGAGTCCTAGGAGACTCACACAGAAAGGGACTGAGGAGTTTAGAAAGCTGAGGTCGTGGTAACGATGGGGGACCAAGGGATGTGGGAAGGATGGCCAGGCAACTGAGGCTCCAGGGATTTATTGGTGTCTGGCCACAAAGCTGAGGACTGAGGAGGAGGGTGGCCAGGCAGCAAGGGCTCTCTGTTCAGTTATGGACATTTTGTCTGATGGAGACATCACAGAGGAACACAATTCATCCCCTCACAAGTTATTGGAGTTAGACAAGGCTGGGTTTGAATTAAGTTTTAAAACCACTGTCTGTAAGACCTTGTGAGGCATCTTGCCTCACTGAGCCTCAGTTTTCTGGCCTATAACATGGGTGGATACCCTACTGCATTAAGGACTGGAGATGCTGTGTCTGGCATCCAGGAGACCCTGTGTTGTTGAGTGGTTTTGTGTGGTTCTGGGCCCTACCCTGGATTGTGAGTGGATGTGCCCACTGAGAGTGGGTCAGGCTGCAGTTCTCTCTTGCCTTCTCCTCTCCCCACTCACCTTCTGCCAAAGCCATCAGGGAGAAGTTCTTCTTTACCCCAGTGAGTTTAATTTCTGAGGGGACTTCATGGGAAGTGGAGGAATATTTTTCTGTCTCCCGCATGTTCCATCTTTGTGCATTAATGTGAGTAAGAGATAATTCAATATCTGCTCCAAGCCTACTCTCTGGGCATAATACCCCGTAGCAGGTATTATTAACTGCTTGGGAAGGCAGGTACATAACTGCATATTCATCAGTTCCCTGGGCACGCTAATCAGGGAGATGAGGGTATGCAAATGAGCTGACGCTGTTTTATTTCCACTGGATGAACAACTTTGGAGCGGAAGATGCCATTCCTCCATAATGCCGATCATGAAATGATAGAAAGTGTGGAAAAGTGCCTTTTTATGGCGTTTCAGGTAGAGAAGAATTAAGTTCATATAATACACAGAAGGCTAAGAGAGAAATGGGAACATAACGGGAATTACTTGAGAAGGAAATAATTGTTCCTTTAGAGTCTTGCATTCATGTCATTGTGTCTCTTTCCCACTTGCCTCTGAGGGAGAGGTTTCTGAGTGTCTCAGAGATGGTGATCCAGGGCCCCAAAGGGCCAGGGTAGCAGGGAAATAGATGGGTCTCTGCTAGTCCTCATTCTGGAGAAGATACCAAATTGTTTATACATTTAACGAAATAAAGAACTTCAGACGATGCCCACCCAGTGACCTCCTCAGAGCCTTCTAGAGCCACTAGGGCTACAGTCCTGGCCCCATACCCTTTGTGAAGGAGCAGAAGTCTGGAGAGCCAGTGCTGTGGACGTCCTGGGTCCTCACTGCCTACCAAGGACTACTGCACACATAAAGGATCAGTATAGCACCCGTAAGGTTGAGATAGGGGCTTTATAGTTTGCAGGATGTTCTGTGCTCTTGTCTCATGACAGCCTCACAGGGACTGCACACAGCTGGCTCCCACCTCTATTCTCTGGATCTGATGGCCCTGGAACTCGGATCCATTTCATGTAGGGCATCCCTCCTCTCCACCCCCAGCATTGTGCCTGGAGAGTCATGTGAGTTGGTCCATAAAGCTGCCCCAGCATACTCACCTGCCATGAGGGACTCACAAACAGCAAGCTCCCTCAGCAAGTGCTCACAAATGCCCAGGTGTTTGAGCTGTAGCAAGCGATGGTGCTCAATTCAATCCCAAAGAGAACATTTTAATTTTTGTTGAAAATATCCAAACACTTCATATTCTGATTCCTAAAGTCTATGATATTGGGTGTTTTGGGAAAAAAAAAACCAGAATCAACCAGAATTTTGAAAGAGAAAAAAGAGAAAAGAAGGAAGGAAAGAAGAAAGAAGGGAAGGAAAGAAGGAAGGAGGGAAGGAACAAAGGAAGGAAGGAAAAAAGAAAGGAGGGAGGAGGTGAGGAAAAAAGGAAAGAAAGAAGAAAGGATGACAAAAAGGAAGTAAGGGAGGAAGGAAGAAAGGGAGGGAGAAAAAAAAGAAAGACAGGAAGAGAAGAAAGGAGGAAGGAAGGAAGTGAGGGAGGGAGAGAGAGAGTAAGTACAGGAGAAAGGGAGCAAGGGAGGGAAAGAGAAAGAGAGGAAGAAAGAGAAGGAGGAAGGAGAAGGGAGGAGAGAGGGCAAGGTGCAGACAGCATATAAAGGCACCTGCTTGCCCTCCGTCACCCACATAGGACACATCGCATCCCTGTCACACTCTGAGCTGCAAGTAGCGTGCAGATGGCCTCATTGTGGCTTGTCCTTTTCCTCCAGGGACACCAAGACCCTGACTGCTGGCTCTGGGGCAAGTGCTGAGCACAGGGCCTGAGGCCCAGTTCAGCAGTAGCTGCAGGTTACTTGCTGCTGTGAATGACTCATTCTTCCAGACTTGATTGACATTAATTAAATATTTCAATATTTGTATCAGAGAAAACGTATCCGAGCATACCTCAGTCATTTCTGATTAAATTGCCAAAGAAGGGCTGCTCAGAGACTCCTATAAATGAATACATTTTCAACATTTTTTTTTCTGTTGAAGGTAATTTTCATGGCTGGTTTAACTTGTAAGGATGATAGAAAATATTAATAAAACATTTGATGTCTAAGTTTGGGTAAAAGTTTAATAAATTAGATGGGCATATTTTACTTTTGATCACGTGACTGAAATTGTTTTAAAAGAAATTGTCTAAAGAAGAAAGAAGCTTCTAGTAAAGTTTCTATTCTCTATAAGGTTCTAGAGTCTTTGAAAACTGGGCTGGAGCCCCATTCACAGGTGTAGTCACAGGACCCAGGGAGGTTAGGGACACCACCAGGGTGACCTAAAACAGGAGAAGACACTCAGTGTCATCCTGGAGATGGTTTGGTGAGAAGCCTTGTAGACATTGTCGCATAGGTGGGGAAACTGAGGCCCAGGCACATTAGTAGTATGTCCAAGGTCCCCATGCTATGTGTCAGTGATAGACCCAGAACACTTGCTTCCTATTCTTGTCCTCTGACCGTTTCCCAAAGCCCTGAGTCCTCAAGTGACCTAAGAGACACATGTGGAAGAATTCAACTGGTGATTCTGGGGGTGGTTGGAAGGAGTATGGTGAGCCTGACTGGCCAACAGCCTGGTCACAGTGGACACTCAGTTCCCCCAAGTGAAGTGTCCCTCCATAGGGGCAGTGGTGGCTCCCAATTACAGTCTCAGCTGTGCTGTGGGAAACTCTGAACTTGGAAAGTGACCCATGATCCTGGGAATATCCATCAGAAGAGCATGAGAAATATTTTATATAGATTTTTTTTCTTCAAATGAGGTACCGACTATAAACGAAAAGAAAGACGGCAAGACAAAGTAAAGTCATTAGGGTGCAGTGCCTCTTGGGGTGCAGTGGCACCTTGGCTGCAGATCTGAGGAAAACACTGCCCTGGGCCATCAGCATGAGCCTAGTAACTCATGGGGCTTTCCAGCCCTGGTTCAGGCTGCTGGCACCTGCCCCGAGGTTAGCCTGGCTAGGGTAAGGTGCTCCAGGGATGAAGGTCATGCAACCAGGCCTAGAGAGCAGGACCCAGGCAGGAAACCTGTGCTCTGCTTCCTCCTCCATCTGTCCAGGCCTGGATGGCCTGGAGGATCCCAGGATAGCAGGAGGGCCCAGTCTGGAATGTCTACCCCCAAGAAAGAAATGCCCCCTTCTGGGTGGGGCATAGGGTCAAAATGGGATCCAGACAGGGCCACCAGGAAGGCATTCCCGAATGGTGCACCCTCATTAAGAGGCGACCTCTGAGTGAGGATGATGTAGCTCCCCAACACAAGCAAACACAGACACATGCACACACACATGTACCCACAACATCATACACACACATGCACATACAAGCACACACAGGCATAAAAATGCACAGTCCCAAACATGCAAGAACACTCCCAAGCACACACTCACATACACTTGCATACACAAATGCACACTCACACATATCATATGCATTAACACGCACAGACACATGCACAAGCTTGAACAGTTTCACTGATGTTTCGTGCAACAAACCACAGCCTAGTAACTTAGGCTCTGACAAAATGAGGATGTCTGTGATGCTCTGGGGTAGATCCCCCAAAACTTATCAGATCATTTCAGCTTTGCTGGAGCCACTATCGTGTCTGACTAACTGAGCAGTACACTGGACCTCACACTTGGTTTAACTCTGCTGCTGCTGACCTGAAATGCTTAATAATTTTTGAGCAAGAATCCCCATGTTTTCAGTTGGCACTGGGTTGCACAAAATATGCCATTATTCCTGCTACTATGGAAAGGTAAATAGGAAATTTCTGTTTTCTTCTTCTCAGCAGACTGGGACTTGAGAATTCACAGCCTTTCCTTGGGCATTCTGTCATCTACTCCCAGGGTGGAGAAACTGCCCACATCCCTCCAGGCAAGAAGCAGTGTATGCATGTTTAAAATGTGCAGTTGTGAGGTATGGGTGGAATTATCTCTCCCAGCTTGTGCTTCCTACATATAAATGATGATACTGTAACAGTAAGTTAGTTATGTGTAGCTCTTACATAATGAATTGATTTTATAGAACATTTTTATTCATTTGAAAAATGTCTGGCTGTCTATTGAATGTGAATTACAGTACAATTAGACTCAATATTTAAATAATCAGTTTTCACTGTGCAGTATTGGAATGTCACAATTTACAAAGCACTTTTAATTATTTGAAAAATTATATGCCGTTTAGTATGTTTTTGCAATTAAAACTAATATCCACATGTAAATGTTGCAATAATGTGGATGTGAACACTTAGTAGAAACATCTGCACGGCCTGTCTCTATATTCTGTGGACTTAGCCCCAAGTTTCAGGCACAAAATGCACTGAGGCAGCAACAGACAGCCTCAGCTTCTGACTTTTGTCCCTTTATAAAATTGTCTATTGCCTTCTCACATGTTGATGGAGTCATGACATTCCCACCAAGTCTTAAGTCCTTCTTTCTCCAATAGGGACAGGACCCTGCTAATCCATCAGGCAGGAAATTGCCCATGTGAGAGTGTTCAGGTCTGAGCCTCCTTCTGTGCTTAGAGCTGTGCTGACTAGATGCACCCCCATGACAGAGGCCTGTGAAGTTGAGTCCAGGGACTCTGAGAGCTGAGCAGAAAGAGCTCTTGGCCAGAGGAATTTGTGTCCACGGAAAATTGAGCTGCAGTCCAGGGTGATATTGGGAGTCTACCATCTCCAAACTTGCAGAGTGCCTTTCCATGGTATTCCACACAGCATTGCTTCTGATCAAGGAATATACTTTACAGTCAAAAAAGTGAAGCAGTGCTCGTGGAATTCATGGGTCCTATCATGTTCTCTACCATCCTGAGGCAGTGGGCTTGATAGAATGGTGGAATGGTCTCTTGAAGACTTACAGTACCAGCTAGGTGGCATATCATTTAGGCTGAAGCCAAGGTTCTCCAGAAAGTTGTACATGCCTGAATCAGCATTCAACAAATGATGCTGTTCTCTGATAGCCAAGATTTATGCATCCAGGAATCAAGGGGGTAGAAATGGGAGTGGCAGCACTCACCATCACCCCTGGTGACCTACTAGCAAAATTTTCATTTCCTATTCTCACGATTTTATGATCAATTGACCTATGGAACCTTAGTTCCAGAGAGAGGAATAGTTCTACCAGGAGATACAACTACAATTCTATAGAACTAGAAGTGAAGATTGCACATGGTCACTTTGAGCTTCACCTGCCTCTGAGTCAACAGGTTAATAAGGGAGTTACAGAGTTAACTGGGGTGATCAATCCAAACTACAAGGGGAAACTGTTCTATTACTGCATGATGGAGATAAGCAAGAGTATGTCCGAAATATAAACAATCCCTTATGATATCGCTTAGTATTACCATGCCCTATGATTGAGATCAATGGGAAATTATAACAATCCAATCCAGACAATGCTATGGATGGCCCATACCCTTCAGGGATGACAGTTAGGGTCAGCCGGGCTCGGTGGCTCAGCCTGTAATCCCATGCCTTGGGAGGCTGAGGTGAGTGAATTGCCTGAGCCCGCGGGTTCGAGACCCGCCTGGGCAACTTGGTGAGACCTCATCTCTACAATAAATCAAAAAAAAAGAAAAATTAGCTGGGTGTAGTAGCACACACCTGTAGTTCCGGCTACTTGGAAGACTGAGGCAGAAGGATCGCCAGAGCCCAGCAGGTCGAGGCTGTGGTGGCCAGGAACGGCCACTGCACTCCAGTCTGGGCGACAGAGTGAGACTCCAACTCAAAAAAAAAAAAAAAAGATAGTTAGGGTCAGCCAGGTAAGAACCATGACCAGCTGAGGTGCTTGCTGAAGACAAAAGGAACATCACAGAATGGGTAGGGAAAGAAGGTTGGTTCCAATACCAGCTATGCCCATGGGACCAGTTACAGAAATGAGGTTTGTAACTGTCATACATTGTAAACGTCCTTATTTTATTATTAATGTGTTTTATTTATGTACACACACACAAACACACAGCAAATATTTTCTTTACTGTCTTCTCTCCTTATTATATAATACAAGATGTACTGATTTCATGCCATAGTTTTAAGCATTGTGAACTTTACATCACAACACCTTAATTGCAGGATGTCTTGAAGAAGAAAAAACATCACCCAAGGACTTGGTATCCTCTTTTGGGAAAGGCTTAGTGTGTTTGTGGTTGTGTGCAGAATAGTTGTATCATGTTAGGGGAGTATGACTTTGTTGTCTTCATTTAGGAATTAATTATGCTTTAAGAAGAGGTGTGTGGAAGTATATGGTGCAAGGCTGACGAGGCAAGGACTGTAGTGGTTAGTTGATGTCTCCACTTGGCTCAGCTATGGTCTCCTGTCTCCTTGAACACTAATCTAGGTGGTGCTAGGGAGGCATTTTGTGGATGTGGTTAACACCTACAAACAGTTGGCTTGCAGTAACCGAGACTACCCTTGAGAATCTGGGTGAGCTTCATCAAATCAGTTGAAGACTTAGAGAAGGAAAAATTGAAGAAGAAAATCCACTTAAGTCTATAGTCCACTTCTGCCTGAGTTTCTAGCCTGCCCTGTGGATTTTTGTCCTGGAAATCTGGGGCTCCTCTAGAGAGGGGCATAAGTGGGACTGAGCACCGGCAGATCCTCAGAAAGTATAGATGCTGGATGAGTTGGTTGTGCTCTGAAGTGACATCAGGTGGTGGCCACGTCCAGGTGAACCCATCCTCAGGTCTTCCCCACACTTGTGACTATCACCATGTATATATGTTCCCTGGTATATCCCCCCTCCCCCCATATTAGCCTGTGGGATCCTACAGACAGTGGGCCCGCCGTGTTTATTCTTTTCATCTACAAGGCTTGGGGCAAAGCTCAGACGTCCCTGGAGACTCTGTGGGCTTGTGGAGATGGCAGGAAGGTAGAATGGAAGAGCAGCATGAGAAAGGCACACAAAACAAAGAACTGGTTGTAAAGACTGACCAGTGAGGATGCAGAGACCTAGATTCTCCATGGAATGGTGTCAAATTCCCCAGACCTTGCTGTTGCTTGGCTATGTTAATAGAAGTAGGATGTGCGAAGCAAGAAGAAACTCTAACTTACCTTAAATCCTCACAGATTCTAAAATAATGAAATCTATGGTAAATAGTTTGAAAATAATGTTCTGGGTATTTGGCTTCCTTGAGTGAGCTTGTGAATGAACAAATGAATGACTGTATGAATAAATGAATAAACACAGCTGGGATCTGCTACAATAGGTATTGTGCTGGGTGTAGTCACTCTAAGGAGATCCGATTTGTGATAAGGGAAACTGAGGCTAAGAAGGATCCTTTGGGTCTGCTTCTGCGTCTCTGTTCCCCATTGGTTTTCATAAGGTGGGGTCACCCAGCAAGTTCCCATTGAGCTGCTTCCATAGGACCCCAGGCACTGGAGGGCTAATGCTGTCCTGCAAGCAACAATCAGGGGATCGGGAAGACCAGAGATTGGCAGCAAGCCTGCACCTGGGAACAGACAGCTTGGACTCGAGGTCATCTGCCTCTAATATGGGGGGCGGGGAGGGTGCTGGGAAAGTTCCTGAGGCTGGACTAGTTTCTTCCCAAAAAAGCGGGCAGATTTGGACTCAGTCACTTCACACTGGGATGCAGGATTGCTCCACATCCTGTTGGAGGTGACAGGGCCGGCAGCGGCCCCCACACATCTTGGCTCCACACCCCAGGCCTTCCAGGACCACCCTGCCATGGAGAGGGAGCAGGTGTTGAGGGTCTCCACAGGTCTCTCAAATCTTGGTTTTAAATCCTTCTCTATCCCCTAAGTGGCCACAGCATCTGAAGGCTTTCCTGCACCTGGGTTGCAGCCACACAGGGACCAGCAGACAATGTTACCTGTAGTGGTTCCCAGACACACAGGAGGAGGTATGGGGCGGGGGGGTAGAGGCGGGATACCCCTAGCCTGCTGCAAGTACAAAATTTCCTAGCAGAGGGACCAAGCAAGGAGGGAGTGGGTGCAGTCAGCCCAGCCCCCGGCATTATCACACGCAGGACAGGTGGAACCAAAAGCAGCCCCAAGCAAGGTAGGACAGTGTCCCACCCTGGAAACAATTCCGTCTCACTCAAATATTGCCTGTCTCTAATCTAAAGATGTTAATTTGACATTTTTTGTTTTGCTCTGTCAATTACTGCTGTATTTAATTCATACATTAAATTGAGTTAATGGTTGCAGAAAAGCTATAAACCTAAGGGATTTAAAACCAACTCAGAAATGTTATAACGAGAATTATTGAGGTCGACTCTGTAACAATTATTTTTTCCTCTCAGGACAAAGTGCCTGTGAGGAATCTCAAAGGCTGCCAATGCTCTGCTGAAGTCAACGATTTTCCTCAGGAGTAGAGGGATGATGATGGTCTTGAGGCCCCCCACTGTGGTAACTAGAAGGCTGAGGTGGGTTCTATCTCCCATCCGCATGTCCAACCCCAAGGAAGTTCCCTCTTGTTCACAGACTGTCTCCTACTTCCTTGAAGGTGGAACATGTCTGGTGGGGACCCCACAAGGAGGAGGCCCAGGAGGGAGACCTCCCCCAGGCAGAGACCCAGGAATCTGTAGTCTGTGCTCCCTCACCACTTCCCCCAGAGCCTCCAGGGGCTGAGCCCTCGCACTCCCCAAGGCTTAGGGGCATTCATTTAAAACATCTGATTGCCAGCAAAAGGTCTCATCAAAGATTAAATAAGCATAATTTAACTGAGGGAATGATAATAGATTTAGTTAAGAAGAGAAAAAAAGGAAAATTGAATTAGAATGCATATTTGAGGGAAAATTGGAGTTTAATATAATTACACTTAGAGATGAGACAGATTACAATTACCATGTTTCAGAGGTGGAATTTTTAATTGTATTATTTAAAACCAAGCCTGGGTCTCTGCCTTGCAACAGGTCAGGGGAAAGGTTTGCAGGGAGGATGGATACTAAGCTGCCCACTTCCTCCTCTGCCCAAGGGGAACAGCAGTAGTTTCTGCCCACCTTGGGGAACCAGGTGGACCTCACTAGCCTTGCAGCACCCTGTTGCTGTGCACTCCACGGGCCAGTCCATACCCTCTAGGCTGAGAACCCCAACCCACAGAAGGGACGGATACATGGATGTGGGGGCTCTTTATTCCTCAGACCTTGCAGAACCCACACCCTTGGCAAGGATAGCAGAGTGGCCCGGTTGACAAATGTTTTCCTCGATTTGATTATCCTCAGAGCTGATCTGATCATTGGGCAGATAGAACTATTAATGCAGCCAAAAACCTCAATTCCACCAAAAATCGGGTTTCCCAGATGGTGTTTTCACTCTTTAGTCCTGAGTTTCTCACCTTCACAAGAACTAACTGTGTTTGCATCTGGAATGATTGAACCAACTAGAAGTTTTCTGGAATATAAAGGGCACCCACCCAGAGTGGGAAGACCTCTATGAAGCCATCTGGATTTTTAAAGCAAGGAGGTGAACATTTTAACTAGTATTTTAGCACAACTGAGGGCATCCAGGACTGACACATTGTGCCAGTATGAGTAGGACTTGTGCATGTGGGTATGTGCTCTCCCACCCAGGACTTTGGTTTTGGTCATTGTTATGAGTTGATTGTATCCCCCAAATTTAAATGTTTCAGTATCTGAGAATGTGACCTTATTTGGAGATAGAATGATCTTATTTGGAGAGAGGTCAAATAACAGTGAAGTCATTAGGGTGGACCTTAATCCAGGATACCTGATGTCCTTAAAAAAAGGGAAATTTGGACAAAGAAACAAACATGCAGAGGGAAGACCACATGAGGATGCAGGAGGGAGTTTACAATCCAAAGAAAGAGCCCTGGAATAGACTCTCTTTCATAGCCCCAGAAGGAATCAACCTTCTGACGTCTTGATCTCAGACTTCTGCCTTTCTGAATTGTAAAAGAACACATTGTATCTGTTTAAGTAGCCCCGGCAAACAAATAAAGCCATCTTTTAATTTCATTACATATAAAGTTTTTAAAAATAAATATTAACCTTGCAAAAGAAGATATACAAGCAGCCAGCAAGCCTGTGAAAAGACGCTAAATATCATTAGTCATCACAGAATTGCAAATTAAAACCTGAGTGGAAACAAACAAACAAACACAATGAACCAACCTGAACGACAAAAATAAACAAGACTGACTATTCAAGTATTGGTGAAAACGTGGAATAACCAAATCACTCATCCAGTACTGGAAGGAAGGAAAAAGGATATATGACCCTTTTGCACAATTGCCTGGCAACTTCTCCAAAGTTCGATGTGTACCTTGGCCATTCCTCTGCTGGAGGAATCAGAACAGAGGTCCACACAAAGACATGCTTAGAAATGTTCATAGTGGTTTTATTCATAACAGGAAAAATCTCCAAAGCCCCCAAATGTCTACCCATGGAAGAATGAATAGATAAATTGTGATATATGTATGTATTGGATGCACACAGCCACATGGATGGATCTCACAGACATTATGCTGAATGAAAGTGGGAACAGGAGAATATGCATGGTGCGAGTTGCTTATCTGACGTCCTAGGAAAGGCCAGTCTGCATCTCCTGATGCTGAGAGCCACCGGTGGAACTGGGTTGACTGAGAAGGGACACAAAGGAATATTTTAGGGTGATAGAAATGTCTAATTGCAGCGATGGCAACACGAGTATAAACATTCCTCAAACATCATCAAACTGTCCTGTTTAACATGGGTGCATTTGAGTGTATGCAAATTGTCTTCCAGTGTAAGCTGATTACTATATGTTGAACAAACAAAACACTTCAGTGGGGTGAGTATGGGAGTCCTATGAAAGCAGGGTGCAGACGGTTTTGCTTCCTACCCATGCAGGAGCTCCAAGCATGGCATCTGGCTCTTGCAGGTGCTCAGTAAACAGGTAGGGTGTGAATGAATCTGGCCCCAGTTAATGACCCTTGAGCACAGGGATTTCCAGAATCATGAGGGTGTGTTTCATTGTCACAGCTGCAGTTCAGGACACCCTCCTTTCAAAAACTGGGTCTACCCCCATAAATGGATCTAAATCCATGGGGTATAAAACCGGATTATCCTGAATTCCTAACCCTCAGACAGCTCAATGTTTTTCTAAGTATTTAGGGCAAGAGGATCAGCTGTTAAGAGCCTGAAACCCCTAGCCTCTTAAACACACACATTTACCAAAGGACAAGTTGAGTGTTTCAAGATGCCTTCACATTCCTCAGGCCCCAGATGCTGAGGGGGTGGGCGTGCCTCTAGTTCTCAGGGCATTTGACAAATGCCATTCCTTGATGTAGGGACTTTCCCATAGAATTAAAATGCCACACACTGTTTGACTATGCTCATGATTTATGCTTTTGATCTGCACCCATTTTGCATTCTTTCCGGGGTCTTGTTTTGTGGTTCTTGTTAAGATAATCACCATGTGGTAGCAGAAGATTCTTCATCACTCAGGGTGTACTCAAGAGTCCTTCTTTCCTGGGTGAGTTCTAAGCAGGACTTTTATTTTCTTTCCCCTCTTAGGGTCATTCCTTGCATTTAAATGATTCTTTCCCACACAAGTGCCCTGAAGAACCTTATACAGGGCTCTTTGCTCACACCCTGAACCCTTACCTTTACTGGCTGGTTTATAAAACAGCTCTCCTGGGTCTTCGACTGTGACCCTCTCGCCCTTGGCTCACTCTTTAGGGATCCATGTCCTCCTTGAGTATCTGCCAAATGTGGGAAATGGGGCCCTTGTGTGAAGAGAGTGACCCAGGGATTTGTCCCTCCCATGAACTTGATCATGACAGTGGACGCAGGCACACTCCCACCAAAGGCTGCATGGAGGCGTGGCCAACTGCAGGGGCCTGCGGGTGGTAGGATGAAGGGAGAGGGCAGGTCAAGATCAAGGGGAAGATTTGCAGAGATGGGGAGGTTAGCCTGGATATGTGGGCTACAAGGAATTGGTCTCTGTGGGCAGTGCCCTCTGCACTGGGTGGTGGCTTCCCAGGCATGACCTCACCCCACATCTTGAAGTAATAGCCACTGCTGGTGCCCATGTCCTCTGTGTGTAGTCCCACATGGCCTTTCGGAGAATTCCATGGAATCATTCATGAAATCACAGTGGAAATTATCCTGCGACTGAATATAACACCCCAGAAAATGGCAATTTCCAGAATCTTCTTTCATGGTGTATCTGATGTTCTTTATCTTTGTCTAATGCCTCTGTCTCTAATTCCAATGATGTTTTAGCACAATGATGATGCTATTATTTTTGGTTGAATTTTGACAGGGTTTTAACCAAGTCCTCTGTCCTTGAAGCAAAGAATGAGTCCATACCTAGAAGGGAGGCAGCTCTCTACTCCTGAACAACAAATCCATTGTGTGAGTCACAGGGCAAGGAAGAAAGAGTCAACAAACACGATGACAATAGCACAGACACTCTCAGCACATGATGTTTTGAAGAGGTGAAACTTTTCTTCAAGAAGGATGAATGTTCTCAGGGATGAGGCCCTAGCGTGGTCTTGGCAGGAAACTTCAGCGCTATTGTGGATTCCAAGAGGCCAGGTGTGCTCACAGCTGTCAAGGGCGAGACTCAGGCCCATTGTCAGGGGCTGTTTGCATTCTCCCTTTCTTCTTTGGGGTCTGCTGACAATTTTCTTCATTCTAAGCAGAATCAGAAAAAGTAAGAAAATAAATTTCTTTTCCTTCCAAGAGATTCTAAAAGAAGAAAAGAAGGAGCAGTGTTTTGCTGTTGGCAGCTCCCCTACAGTCCCCAGGATGGAGACATTCTGTCCCTGGAGCAGTTGTAGGCTGGGGGCACCTCTCTGGATATGGACTCTGGGGCTGAAAGATTGAAAGCACCCAGAGGCTCAGCTCAAAGGAGGAGATCTGCTGTGTCTGAGGGTACTTGAAGAGGGTACACTCACTCACCTCCTGGCTTCTCTGCAGTGGTGCCTGGAGCCAGCCGCATCCTAGATAAGCTCATGGGTCTCCCTGGCCTTATAGTCCTGGGCTCCAAACAGACAGGCTGACCACGGCATCAGGAACCAGCAGGCCCCCAAATTACCCCTTCTCCCCAGTGCTATCCTTCCTATAGCCAGTGCTCTGTGTGTTCTATGATACCACCAGTGGCCTAAGGGTGGTCAATTGAAATACATCAGTTGAGCCAACCCTCTGCACACCTAGAAGCCGCCTAATTTCGTCAGTAGTGTCCCTCTTCCTTCACCCACTGGTGTTCTGGCAAGGCTGTTTAAGTCCTCAATTTCACAGTGCTACTGTTCTGACAAGAGGAGGCAAGTTCCATGCACAAAACCAGCAGATGCACAGTCAGGTATAAGGGCCAAGGGAAAACTTCCCTTTCACCCTCCAAAGATTTCCTAAAAATCAACGGACAAAAGGCAGACTAAAAGGAGAAAATAGATACAATTGTATTAACATACACTGGTAAGAATTCACAGAGAGATTACCCTAACACACAATGAGGTACATGTGGTTATATTCCCTTCTTAGGGAAAAAAGGAGGTGGAAAAAATGTGGATGATTTTATGAGGGTAGTAAATGATTTTAAGGGGATTTAACAAGCTTGAAGAACATACAATGACCTGGGACAAAATCTGTTGGGCCAGCAGAGAAGACAATGGTTGTGACAAACCTGTCCAGGTGTATTGACAGACTTCAGTTTTCTTTCCTGTGTTATAAGTTCAGTTAATGAAAACTCAGGGAAGGGACTAGAGGTAATTGTGTTCTTCTTTGACAGGTCTGGACTTTAGGCAGCTTCAGAGAATGACTTCATCCTGTGCTTGAGATACATAGGATCCAGAGCCAGAAAGGGGGAAGGTCAGACATCATCTTGAGGCTTCTTTAGCTCAGCATGACAAAGTGCCATATTTGGGAGTATTATACCTGGGTTGCATGAAGACCCCACCCATTTCTCTGGACACTGGTGCCCCCCACCCTGCACACTGATATGCAACTCCTGTGATCCACCCAGGGGTGGACTGTGTCAGGAAAGGCAGAGGACTAGAGGAGGTGCCTCTGGAGAGAGTGACCACTCTTTAATTAGCAACATGTGTACAGGGACCTCCTATTTCTTACCTTATTAAGTTCTCATTTCCAGAGTCTACAAGATATCATTCATCCCATTTCTCAGTCAGGACCCTGGATGAGGGAAGATGAAAGGAATTGACCAAGTTTCAATTTTCAAACAGAAAACACAGGTGCTGGTCAAAATGGAGTCTGTGGGACTGTCTACCTCAGAGCAGTCTATCAACTCCCCTGCATGCCTTGGAAAGGAAATTCTGGGTGAAGTGTGGCCACATCACTTGCATCACTTGCTGTGTGACCTTGAGGAGGTTGCTTAAATTCCCTGGGCCTCAGACTCCTCATCTGCAAGACAAGAATGTGACAGCAACTCGTAGTGGGGCTGTGAGGGTGCAGTGAAATCTGTGTTCAAGGTACCTGCAGCACTCACCTGAAATGATTTCTCACAACTCTCAGTGCTTTGACTATTACTGTTGCTGCCCCATCAGGTGTCAGTCTCCATCAGACCTGGCAAAAGCAGGTAGAGTGTGGCCCTGGGACTAGCTGGTTGGAATATTCCTGATGGAGGACTCCAATTCAGGCTCAAAGACTGTGGTGTAAGGCTTGAAATCAAGGCTCAGTATTGTGCTGTCTCAACATCCAGGAAAACTTTGAATGGCCTCATTACAGAGCCCCCACCCCCACTCTGTTTTCTTGGATAAGATCCCAGCCACAAACAACCCTCCTCATTACAGGGACCAGAGGCAGTTCCTGCCTATTTCTGAATATCAGGTTTCGTTTTCTGCTGCCCTGGGGAATAATTCAAACAAGTCAATCACATTTTCCTGCAGAAACCAGGGGCATCTCACCTTTTTTTCCTACAAAACCTTCTTCCCACAGCCCCACGCTATTCACACTGTTCCTGACTGCAATCCCCTGTGTGGTCCTGCATGGGGTGGAGTGTTTTTCTTCTCTGTGCTGTGAGTCTATATGGCTAATAAACCACTGTTGACCTTATCTCCCAATGTCAGGTGGTGTGTCTAGCCATCCCAATAACCCCAGAGAAAGAATCCCTATCTCACCAATGGGATTAAGAAGAGGCAATTGAAATGGGATTCTGATGCCTTAGAGCTAGGGGTCATGATGCTCTGCTTACTGGCATTATTCCCACTTTTGGGGACAACAGGTTCAACGTCTAGAGAAATCAGCAGTGTCAAGGCTTCAGTTTGACCCTTGTGCCGAGGCATGCTGGGAAGCAGAGGATCATGCCTGGCACAGCTTGACTTTGCAAATGCATGAAGATACTTTTCCCAAGAGCAGTGTCAGATTTCTAACAGCTGTCCACTTCATTTTGTCTCTCCCAGGTGAGTGTAAAATGTTTAGGGATTGTGTGCCTGCACCAATGAATTTAGCTCTGGGCATGGGTTTCATTTGGCTAATGAGCGTAGGTTTTTCAAGCGCAGAGCTAAAGTTCCCATCTCTTGAGAGTTCCAGGAGACTTCAGGCCCATGTGTCAGGGAACCGTAAATCTTCAGGGAAATTTTCAAATGTAATTTTCTTCTCATGATTTTATTCCTGAGACTTGCTTGGCTTGTTAATAAGTTGGCGCAAAAGAGATAACCATAAATAGTGATATGGTCATAATGTCATAGGAAACTGCTCCAGCTCGAAATAGAAGGGCAGAGTCCACAACCCCAGACATCAAGATAAAAAGAGAACAAGAAATTCATGAAATATGTCAGGAAGTTAGACATTATACAGAAATAATCGCACTTTCCACCGACAAACACGACGCGCGAACAGGGAAGCATGACTATGGGAATAAACCTACCATTTCCTGAGATGTTGGAAGCAACAGAAGTTGAAGTCAGAATATTTCACCAAAGTAGTATAGCAGCTCACTTTAAAGTTAGCTCATGCAGCCAGGCACAGTGTCTCATGCCTGTAATCCCAGCACTTTGGGAGGCAGAGGCGAGAGGATTGCCTGAGGGGTTCCAGACCAACCAGGACAACTTGGTGAGGCCCCAGGTCTACATTATAAAAACAAAAAACAAAAAACTAGCCAGGAATGGTGGCATGCACCTGTAGTTCCAGCTCCTTGGAAGCCTGAGGTGAAAGAAGTACCTGAACCCAGCAGGTCGAGGTTGTAGTGGCCATGAGCATGCCTCTGCACTGGTCAAAAAATAAATAAATAAAAGTGTGGCTCTTTAAATAATGAAACATTTCAGAGATACAGAAAATCATATTCATTTACTCACACCAAGATTAAACTGATGTTAATGTGTTGCCGTGTTTGCTTCAGATCTCTCTTTTTGAAGAAAGAAAACATTACCAATTGAGCCAAAATCTCAGGGCCTGCTCTCGCCCCAACCCTCCTTCAGTCCCTGACATGCTTTCTACAAGTGCTGTTTCAGTGACCAGTTCTCTAGGGTGTGCCTCCTTTAAAATGGTCTTGTCTACTATTGCTTTCTACTCTTATCACATGGCCAGTGGATCAAGATTGTCTAGTTCGGTGTAAAGCACTGTTGGAATTATGCTTCAAGTTTTCTAGCTTTAGAATATTGAGATTTCTAATATGCAAACAATGCTTCTCTCTCCATTTCTTCAGGTCTTCTTTTATGCTGGTTAGACATTTTGTTATTATTTCCATAGAAGTCTTGTACATTTTTAGTTAGACTGATTCCCGAACCTGGGTATTTTATTGATATTATAAATATTATAAGTAAAGTTAATATCATCCACCAAGCAAGAGGAGCAAAGAAGCAGCATTTTATATGATTCTTCTTACTTTGAGGAAGATATTGCAAATATATTCCTTTAAAAAAATTTCCATTACAGTTTCTAATTTGTTACTAGTGGTACAGAGGAATAGTTTTTATTTTGTGCACTTTTTTCTATTCTGCATCTTTTCTGGATTGACTTTATAGTTCTTTTTATAATTTTAATTTTTTATTTTAATGTAAAGATGTGGGATACAATTCAGGGTTAGGTATACAAACATTGATCATGCAGCTACCCTTGTTAATGAGGTATGCCCCTCCCTGCTCTAGCAGTTTCCCACAACTGCCAATCCCACGCCCCCCCAACAGTTTCCCATTACTGCCAATCACTTTCTTATAGCATTATAATTGTTTAAGGTCCTCTTATGAGTGAGAACATATGGAACTACTTTATAGTTCTATTGTCTATAGAGTCCCTAAGATATTCTGTCATTTCTTGCCTGCACACATAGTTAACTTAATGTTTCTTTTCAAGTCTTATAATTTTTATATTTATTTTTCTTGTCTTATTGCTTTAGCCAAAACCTGCCCAATCTCAGTTTGTGTTAATTCAAGAAAACACAGCAAGCAGCTTTATGTTGCTCTTAACATAAATTTAAATGCTTCCATGGTCTCATGGAGTTAAAATGTTTGTACAATTTTACTATATTTATACAAATATAATATTTGTAATGTTTTTGGTTGTGGCCAAGTTTACTAAGAGTTACCATACCTGAAGGCTGAATTTTATCACATTTATCTGTGAATATTGAGAAGAGTTGATGATTTTATTATTGTGATCTTAATTTTCTGAGGCTGAGCCAACCATGTTTATTGGTGTAAAGTCACAGTAATTTCTTTGATTACATAAATAAATCTATGCTTTTTAAGTTTATTCACTTCTTTATTAATTTATTTCCTATTTTCTTCTAAGTTATGTTAGCAACTTTTTTGATTAAAAATTGTACTTGTTGAACCTCATTATTGGTTATTTGTGAGGTATTTCATTGTCTTTAATATTCCTTTCTACTTTCTTTAGATTTACTTTTTTTCTAGAGTTGAACATTTATTGTTATTAATAAGTTCCCGTAAGGCACTTATAGTAAGGCTGCTACAACGTGAAGTGTAAGGCTGTAAATTTTCCTCCAAGTACGGCTTTTTCTTCTCTAGAAGGTTTGAGGTGGTTGTCTTATTTTCTCTCAGTTAAGTAATTATATTTATTTTCCATTGTTATTTTCATTATTATAATCTTAATCACCTGGAAGCTCATTTTTAAGATTCAGAAGTATGTTTTTCTATAGTTATGTTTTATTTGTTGCATAGTAATCTGATAAAATTATATCAATTAAAATATGTGAATTTTACTAGTGTTTGTAACAGTGTTAATTTTTATAAATATCTTAGACATACTAGAAGAGATATATACACACACACAACTCTGGATAGAGTGTCCCCTATATATCTATTTAATCAAGTGTGTTGATTTTACTATTTAAGTCTTCAGTGTTACAATTATCTTGTATTTAGCTTAACCGAAAATAAAAGTATTAAATTCACCCTTTATGCTAGCATGTATATATCCATTTCTTCTTCTAATTAAAAAAAAAATCTTTGTATCTATTTTGAAGATTTTATTAAGTGAACATGAATTTGCAATACTAATATCTTTATAGTTTACACTATTTGCCATTACCTTATGTGTCTCTCTATCCTCATTATTATATATCTTGAATTTGGCTTAATCTAATATTAATAATACTACTTTAGTATTTACAGAATATGTATTTTTAAATCTCTTTATTTTAAAACTTCTGTCTGGGGATGGGGAGACACCTCTTATCAACAAGGGTGCCTGAACGAAGCATTTTTGTATACCTAACCCTTACCTGTACCCCACTATACTATAATAAAAAAAATATTGAATATAAAAAAAAGAACTTCTTGTAGTTTTGTTTTGCTCATTCCTCTTACAAAGTTCTAAACAGACATTTTCTCATACAATGTCTATCTCTTCTCAGTGCATTTAATTTTCCTATATTCCTGGTGATTACCAGTGTCTATGTGATTATTTCTATCATCTTATTTTGCATTTTCTGATTTTTATCCTCAATGGTTCCTTGACTTTTGTTTGGTCTGCCCTATGTTTTCCTTCTGCATTCACTTTTATTTTTACTAAAGTACATCCTTTTGATCATTATTTTAATGAGGTTATATAGGTTATAAATCATTTAGTCCTGAATGACCAAAATTGATTTTATTCTGCCCCATACACAAATGAAGACTTGGCTTGGTGTACATGTTAGAGTGAGTTAATTTCCTCTGCACTTGAACATGTTGCTCTGGTCTCCTCCATTTTCTATTATTTGTAAAGAGAAGTCTGTTGTCAGTCTCTCATTTTGTGCAAGTGTGATCCATTCCCCTCCTCCCTCCCCCTCCAGCTTTGACAATTGCCCATTTAGCATTGATATTCTGTGGTTTCACTTCATGTTGTAGCAGTGGGTTTATTATTATTTATCCTCACAGGTACTCAAATTATACTTTAAATCTGAAGATACGTGTCTGTCTTCAATTATGTAAAGTTCTCAGTTTTGGGCTCTGCAAATCTCCCCCTCCATCATTCTTTTCAATTTCTTCTCCTATGTTCTCTGTGCATTTAGTTTCCCTGTATCTCAACACTGTTTTCTTTAGTGTTTTGCATTCTGTTCTGTGCACAATGCCCTCTTAGGGTCAAGTTTCAAATTCCATCTCTCAATTCACTATTGTATTTGTAGGGCTGTGCTTATCTCATATATTAAATTTCACATTAATGTCTATATTTCTTTTTCTAGTATTCTCTTTTTAACATTTTATTTTAATATTTATTATTATTATTATTATTATTATTGGACTTGGAGTCTCACTCTGTTGCCCAGACTGAAGTGCAATGGCACCCTCCCGGCCACTGCAGTCTCGACCTGCTGGGCTTCAGGGATCCTTCCACCTCAGCCTTCCAAGTAGCCAGAACTACAAGTTCACACTACCACGCCCAGCTAATTTTTTTTTTTTTGGTTTATTGTAGAGACGAAGTCTCACCAAGTTGCCCAGGTGGGTCTCGAACCTGCAGGCTCAGGCAATCCACTTGCCTCGGCTTCCCAAAGTGCTGGGATTACAGGCTGAGCCACCTAACCCAGCCTATTTATTTTTTTAATTATAAGGATGGGGTACAATTCAGGGTTAGGTATACAAACATTGATTATGCAGGTACCTTTGCTGATGAGGTATGCCCCTCCCTCCCCTAGCAGTTTCCCTCAACTGCCAATCCCACCCCCTCCACCCCGACAGTCAACTTGGATGGATTTGGAGTCAATCATACTCAGTGATCTATCACAGAAACAAAGAACAGAGTACCATGTGTTCTCACTCATAAGCAAATCTTGAACAATTATAATACTCTAATATTTTCTAATTGCTGCTTTTTTATAAGGCACCTACTTTGCTTTTCATTTTTTAAAAGAAATTATGCATTCATTAATCTCTTTAAACGTTTTCAATATAATCATTTACGATATCTGTTGATATTTTCAGCTAAAGCCTAATAATGTTTGGATTGTTAATTATTTGTTTAGTCTCTTCTTAATATTAATTTTCTTTGTGTATTTTAGAATTTCGAGTGGAAAGTGTTTTTATTAATTTATTTAGAGACAGGGTCTAGCTGTGTTGCCCAGGCTGGGTTGTAGTGGCTTGACCATAGCTCACTGTAGCCTCAAACTTCTGGGCTTCAGCAATGCTCCTGCATCAGTCTCTAGAGTAGCTATGACTAATATAGGCATATAACACCATGCCCAGGTAGTTTTTTGTTTTGTTTTGCTTTTTTGTAGAGACAAGTTCTTGCTATGTTACCTAGGCTGGCATGGAACTTCTGACTTCAAGGTAACCACCCACCTTAACTTCCTGAATTGCTGGGGTTATAGACATGAGCCACCATGTCTGCCCGGGAAGTGTTTTTGGTTTTGTTTTAATTTTCTCTCTCCCTGTCTTTCTATGCTATCACTTTACTCTCTAAGCTCCTGATCTTGACCTAGGTTTTCTAGTGAAAGTGTAGAATCCCTGCCCTTGAAATGAGACAGAATAGGCACAGGGACAGTGAATGCTGGGTCCAGGTCTCATTTAGCTGCAGATGTTGAACTTCTCTCCAAGAGCAGTTGGGCAAGGTAGGAGTCTAGCCCCTCCCCCATGCCCTGCATTGAACTGGCAGGAGGTAAACCTAAATTGCTGAAATCTCATCTATTCAGAACTTAAGCAATCTATAAAATCACATTTTCAGAAGGCTGCTAAGAGCTGGTGCTCTAATGCAGAGGTCAAGAAACATTTTCTATAAAGGACCAAATGGTAAATATATTCTGCTTTGAAGTCTATGAGGGTCTCCGTGGCAACCACTCAACTCCAACTTTGTAGCTCAAAGTGGCCAGAACAAATCTAGAAGTCGATGTGCACGTGGCTGTGTTCCAATAATACTACACTTACAAGACAGGTGGTGACTGAATGTGGCCTGAAAGCTGCAGTTTACCAAGTCCTTTTTCAATGCAAATAAATATGAATACCAACTTGAATTCAAGCACTGATTTAGAAAAATCTTTTGCATATAGACGACATACATATGGGAAAAATCTTTTGTAAGTATTTGCTACCAATATCTGGATGTCTCAAAAAACAGAGACTTCTGTTTGTTTACTTTTCTACAAATTGAAGCAGAAATAAGTGAGTAAAAGCCACAATGTAAATCTTTTCATTTTTATGTTATATTATACATATATTATGTTATAAATATATTCTAATATTTTAATGAGCTCATATAAATTACTTTTGGAAGATTTCAAGGGAAATTTGTAGTGCAACAGGTTTATCAGGATTTTAATTACGGTTATGGATACCACCATTTATGAATGAAATATTTTATTATGAGATAATTGTAGATCAACAGAAGTTGTAAACAGTAATATAGAGAGATTCCATGTTCTCTCTACCAGTTATCCCAATGGTAATATTTCGCAAAACTGTAACATGATATCATATCCAGGATATCAATATTGATTTAGTCCACTGATCAGACGCAGACTTCTCCAGATTTACTTATACTTGCTGGGGGGTGGGGAGGGATGTGTATGTGTGTGTGGTTATTTAGTTCTATGTCAATGCTTTGTGCTTAAACTAAGAAGATGTTGGAATGATGTCCAGTGACCCAGAAGAAGTCTCTGGGGAAAGCCTGGTTATGACACAAGGGTTCCCAGCCAATATCATATCACTTTTATCTGCAGTGATACCACTAGGACACAATTATAAAAAACAAACTCACTTAACCTGGGCTAATGACAGCTGGAAAATTGCTACAAATCTGGATTAATGGAAGTCAAATGGTAGTGAGCTCAATGGTAATTATGCTAAGGTTAAAAGCTTTGGAAGTAAGCCTTTCAATAGCAGACTTTTTCAAAGACCTCAGGGACCTAAACAAACTCCCGATATTTATTCAGGCTGAAATTCTGACTCTCATTTAGACTGCTAAATTAATAAGCTTGGAGACCTCTCCCCTTCCCTGACTATACTCTGTCTTTCATTTATCCCTCAGAGGTGCATTAACATTCCATAATGCCATCCATTATTTGGGATTATTAATTCATCAGTTACTCAGTTGAAAAATCTGATGAGTCAATATGGCAAGTTGTTGGGAGAGTGTGAGACCCTAGTGAAAAATTAGCAGATAGCATATAAAACAATATTCAAGAAACACTGATTAACAAAAGAGATTTTTAATAAAAATATGAAAGAGGATAAGTGTCTCCTTAAGAAACTCTGGAGTCCTAACTAAACTCCTTGGGGGTGGAGGGGTCCTGAAGGCAGGACATTGCTGTCTGATAGTTTAACCTTGAACAAAGCCACCAAATTTTGGCTTCCTGGATTCAGGTCTCAGTGGAATGCCCTGGGAGGGGCAGTGGGTGCAACAGGGAAGGGGAATGGCTTGAGGGGAGGGAAGGAGAGTGATGATGATGCATTGCTGACCTTGAAGGCACAAGAGATCTTGATCTCAGATCTTCTTCTGCCTTTGCAGCCTGGGAGTGGGAAAGGAAAATGCAGGTGATATCTCCCAAGTCCATGTGCAATAAATACAGGATGAACACTTGGTCCTCCAAAAACTTCCTGCATCTGCCGCCTCAGAAACATAAACCGGGTATCTCATTAGCTTAAAAAATGCTCACTTTAAATGAATATTAACACTCACAATGACAAGAGAGCTAATGAGACATTGTAATCACATTAATGGTGGGGCAGGGTCTTGGTCAACCTTTTATCCCTGTGATTAGTTAGGTGTCTGCAGAGAGACACTTAATTAAGGCCTGTTAAATTGCAGTGAGCAAGGGCTCTAATACTTATACACCTGCACTTGGAACTTTCTGAGCTTCTGCATCTACTGTCAGGTAATGAAGCAACCTGGCAGAACCTTTCTTTCTGAGTGGGATTTGCCGATTGCCCTCCTACCTCCCAGTGCCTTCAGTCGGCTTGCCCCAGACACTCTTCTTTCCTGACTTCCAGGGAGACATAGCCTTGGTTTAATGTTCTGAGTACAGAACAGGGACCTTGGGAGTCGCCCAACTTCCATCCCTGAGCTGCTGTAAACTCAAGTCTGAGCCATCAAACTTTCTGGACCCTGACCTTCCTTTACAAGCATTTGCTGTTGCTGCTAAGAAGTGAGGAGCCTTCAGCGCAGGCAGAGAGCCATGCCTGATGCTCATTAACCCAGCCAGGGACTGGACGGCTGGGCTCTTCAGCCTGGCTCCCTGGGGCCTGCTTCTCAGAATCAAATTTTGTTCCTCCCACCATGGACGCCAGGAAGCCAGGCTTTCTGCCTTGCTCTTTGCTTACCAGATGCCAAAGGAATTAACAGCTTGAGAATTGGACTCCACAAATAAGAAATCACACCTTACAATGAAACCTGGTCTGAACCACTGGCAAGGCAATTTGGCAAACCCATGTTTTTTTTGCCAGGTAAGACCTTTAGCCAGCTGTAGCTCCCAAATGAAAAGATAAAAGATTGGGATAGAAGGTACCAGAGCAGCAGGTATTGGTGCTGTATTCTGCTGAGGCCATAGAAGAGAAGGTGAACATGGTGTGAACCCAGAGTCATGCCTGCAGGTGGCAAAAGACCAAGTCAGGGACAAAGAATGGTGGATTCTTGCTCACAGCTTTTTATTTTGCAGGGTGGAATCCTGCTGTGGAACCTCCTCATTCCACTTCTCCAGGTACGCAAGTGCCCTCCCTCCAGAAAGCCTTTCTGCAGCATTCATCTGCTCTGACTCTTTGCCTGTTAACTCATTTTATTTTTTCCAGCAAGGATTGCGTAGAGCAGGGTCCATGCTGGTGGCAAGGAAAGGATAGAGTCCATTTTCATCTCTTCCCCAGAAACTCTTTGAGTGCCACACCATGGTGTGCCCTTCCCAGAAGCCTACTTAGCACATGAGGCAGTCCAAGAGTTTTGTCCTATATCTGTGCAAATGATGCCTCATCAACACATAACTGTTGTTCTCACATTCTCCTTTCCTCTCTCTCTCTTCAGATAATAACTCTATCTGGTTAGATGTGAGGTGATAAACCAGTCACAGAACCATGGTGGTGTGTGAGAAATGGCGTGTGCAAGGCCATCTGTGATGTTGAAAATGAGAACACAGTTAAACGACTATGGCTGCAGTCTCCTTTAAAATATAAGCTTTCATGGTCTTGGATGGTGCCAAGGAGATGAGAAAAGTGGGGATGAGCACCATGTTTTGGAAGTGGAAACAAGACTCACTGATGGGTCAGATTGGAAAGGGTGAGGGAAGAGAAAGAATGGAAGGAGTCCCAATAGCACCTGATTTTGGTTCTGAGTAAGGTCTTTGTGAGTTACAGATCCTTTCTGAGCTCTCCCCCCATCAATGAGTGGGCAGTACTGCCATACTGCCGCATCTCCTTGCCCATCAAATGATTTTGAGAGGATAGACAGGACTGGGGGGAGCTGACTGACAGGCCCCATCCATCTGTCTCTAAAACCCTCCCTTCAAGGGCATATGAGCACTTGAAAGAGAAGGCATTGGTGAGTGGAAATGCATGTCGCTGCTAGGAGTTAGTCACGTCAGACTCACTCCTGATCCTTTGTAAATGGACTGGGAATTCAGAGGAATCTAGAAGGTTAACACCCCCAGACTTTAGCCAAGTCTGAGCACATCAGCCAGGTGGCCTTGTGCATGAGAATGATGTGTGTGGGTGTGAGGAGGAAGGGCTTGTGGGGCTTACAGTGGGTCAACCTTCTCCTGCAGACTCATGATGGAAGTAAACCTCCATAAGTACACACCATAGTTCTTGTATGGTCAAAAGATTATGAATGGCTTAGAGGCAGATTCCAAAGGACTGTTGATGAAATTAGTGCATGGCACACACTTGGAGGAAGAGAAATACACCAAATGACCTAATGGAGATGCTGAAAGATCTGAGACAGTGTAACAGAGCTATCTCCTAGCACAGGATGTTGGAAGAACGGCCTGGCCATGACTCACGTGATTGCTCTGTTTTATTTTGTGGCCAATGTTTCAGTGTGTGAAAGTGGTAGCTTTTGGAAATTCATATCCTTAAAGAGAAGCCATGCTCCAAAGAAGAGAGAAGATAGCCTTACTTGAGTCTGGCTCAGTCAAATCACATCTGGGCATTTTGTTCCAGGAACCTTGACTGAAGCAGTGATGGATTAACTGGTGCCCATTCTGGGGAGATACCCAGGGTGGTAACATGCTGGACACTGCTTATAGAAGGGGAAATGGCTGAGGGAATGAGGGGATAAATCAAGATGACACAGGGCTCCCAGGGACCATGAGAGATTGCTTCAGTGCATTCTTGGATGGACTGTGGAAGAAGAACCAGAGGTCAGAGATTGCCCCAACTGTGGCCTCACCACACTCACAGAAGTCTTTCATAGACAGGCAAAAGCAACTGCAATGGAATCATCAAGAACAGACTAAATAGCATCTGACCAGAATGTTGCAGAGGGGATGCTGGACACATGGAGTTTGGGATAAATGACCATTGGGACTCTTCCAGAAACAGAGGGCTGAAGATTTTCTGGAGGAACCACCTTAGAGTTGAGCATGATTGAGTGAACACTGGCCATGACCTGCCCCTGACTTTAAGGCCAACCATGGCTAAGGCTCAGCCCAGCCCTGCCTTGCTGGTACAGAGATTGAAATTCTCTCACAACCAGGGAATGGGGATTATTGTGAAGACAGCAAGGTAGGTCCCAGAAGTGGGGAAGAAGTCAGTGTGTGGAGCAGGTGGCCAACAGGAGGCCAGAGCAGGTGCAGATATAGATGGCTGTGGCCACAGCAGAGTTTTTTTGGGGAGTGGGAGGGGGGTCCTTGTAAAGTGCTGTGTAAAAAGTCTCCTTGAACTTGGCATGAGAAGGTTCCCAGGTGAGCCAACGTCCTCCCCCACACAGACAGCCTGTCTATATTTGTTCTGCGCCTGTCTCTTGCCCCTTCTCCCTTGCAGGACCCCTGGTCTCCTGGCCAGACCAGTCACAGAGTTTCTGGGATGGTATCCCTAAGCACTGATGATAAGAGTTCCCCATAGGATGAGAAATTCCTTGGGATCTTCCAAGGAAGAACCAGCCCCTGTTCAGGCTGGAAACAGTCACCAAGCTGTCTTTCTCACTTGGCCTCTCCCACAGATCAGGAGGAGAGTCTCCTTTAGTATTGAGGGTGTCAGGTACTATTTTTCGGAGCTTGCCTTGGGTTTAAGATGCAAACATGTATCTGGCTTTCTAAGAGACAAGACCACTGAGGATTCCTAAGGTGCAAGAGTAAGACCTGACAAGAACATTGCTTACATATTTCATTTACTTTTTTTTCTTTCTCAGTTAAGGTTATTGCTGTACATCTTCTTTCTCCTTCTAGTTATTCTGAGTGTAACAGGTTTGAGGTATCTTAACTACATAGACACATGTACATCCTTAAACAAATGCCATTTGATTACACACAAAGAAGTACAACTTGACTTTCTGACACACTGATTATTTCCAGTCTGAATGCTGTCCCCGGTCAGTTTAAAGCACCTATGACCGACCCCTGCCCTAGTTGTCCAGGTTTAAATTTAATCACTACCTCCTCATCCCAGCTCCCTCACCTGGAGGCCCAGGTGTTCCCACCCTGGCCTGTCTGCCTCTGGAAGTCCATTCTCTAACAGGAAAGAGGAGGGATTTTTCTAAAACACAGTTGGGGCTCTGCACTCCCTGTTCTCTCCTTGGATGTCTCCTCATGGTCCCAGAATAAAAGCCGAGGTCTTTCTAGGCTCTGCATACCCTTTGACCTCCTTTGTCTTTGGGCACAGCTCCCTACCCACCTGCCAGGTCTCTGCTCTAACCACACCTGCTCCCAGAGGCTGCCGGCATCATCACTCTTCCTGTATCTGGCTTTATTTTTCAGTACAAAGCAAGGATCACCACTTACATGGTACTCAAGGTAATACCTTCCATATGCCTTTTTCCCATTGAAATGAAGCTCCCCCAGGCAGGGCTGAGGCTGCCCTGTTCCTGCCCCACCCCCAGTGTCCAGAACAGAAGGATATCTTGAACAGAGTGGGTTCAGTACATGGCAGTGTGCTCCAAGCTGAGCCTAAGTGGATGTTGGTAGAAGCCACCTTGGGCCCCTGTATGGGCATACCTGAGCACTCTTTGCTCACAGACTCCTCCCCTGAGTCTACCAGGGAGCCCCATATGTGAGTGAGGTCCTTTACCAGTTATAGAGGCCCAAGCATCCTGTCTTCCATTCCCTGGCAAGCAAGTACAACATGGCTGGTTCTTGGAGCTCAAACAATACCTGGTGGGCCTGGGACAGAGCTGATTGCCTTGTTGGGCAGCAGCTGCTATCCCCAGAGAGCCAACTACTCCCACCTCTTCTGGACTAGTGGCTGCCCACTGCTTCTTTGACTGACAGGTAGGGCCTCATCACTGTCTTATCCAGGTCTCTCCATCTTTGCTATCAGCATCCAGTTTCTCACAGGCCTAAAGAGGATAAAGGACCAAATTGTCTAGCCCTGCACCAGAGCTCCACCCACTGTCTCCTCATTCCCCCACCCCCCTCCTGGCCTCTGTGCAGATCCGCAGGGGGATGGAGCAGCATACCCCTCTCTCTTGATGACTGTGACCCCAGCCCAGCCCCATTCCACCCTTCTCCCCCCCCCTTATGGTCAGTCTTTTGTCTTTCCTGACTGCAGGTAGCCCTGGCTAGCCTGCCTTTCTTCCCCCTGCACCTGAGCATTCTGCCTTGGGGGCTCCCTTTGCTCCTGGACAATCTACACAGTGATTGTCTGCAGCTGCGCCTCGAGCTGCTATGTTATCCATGCGAGTCCCATGGAGGATCTGTTGGGATTTGTAGGCAGAGATGGTTTTTTTCCTTTGCTGTCAGGCACACCAAAGCACAGTCATCCTGCCCGGGTATGGCAAGGTGTGATGCTAAATCATCACTGGGCAGAAATGGAAGACACTCACCAGAGACAGGACGCCTGAGCAAGAGGACTCAAGCTGGGCTGGCCCTCTGGGCAGTGTTGTCAGGACATCCGGGTAGAAACAATGTGCTTAAAGACTTGAGGTCAGTGTCAGGACCAGGTCAGGAGCCAGACGGGAAAGCAATTGGGAGCAAAACCAGTGTTTAAGATAATCAGTCCCATTAAGACTCCAGAAGCAGAACAGGTTACTCCATCAGCTGCAGTGGGTGAACTCAGTCAAATCGTGTTAGATCCATTCACCCAGCCATTTGGAACACAACTCAGGTGCAGATACCCATCCCTTCATCTCCAGGTGCCCCAGAGTCCTGTGCTGTGAGAAAGTCTGCAATACAATGATGGATGGAGGGTTTTTTCAATGAAGATCACGATGAATGGATGAGATAATCAGGTAATGAGTTGGGAGAGGTTATTTGCAAAACCTGAAATTAATAAGCAACTCATAGCTAGAGGAACAAAAAGAAGGCTTGCAAAAATAGGAGCTGAAATGGAGAAAAGGAAAAGTGATTAAAAAAGACTATCTAAGAGAAAGGAAAACCCATGGAAAATGCACTGATTATGGAAGAAATGGAAGTTAAGACACCAGAAGATTCATTAGGGTCCTGTTAGCCTGGTAGATGCCACAGTGTTACGAGGTGCTGTGGTTGGAGGTGGAGAATACCTGGACTGACAATGGGAGTGGACTTGGTGGTCCTGAGAGCTGTCGCATCCTGGCACCACCCCTGTATCTCAGGGGCACCCATTTGTCCCTCCCTGACGAGTGGACAAGGACTTTCTGGGCCTGCTGCAGGGAACAGTCTTAAAGGACTTAAAGGAGCACACAGATGTCAAAGAAATATCGCAAGCAACGAGAGTCAAAATGAGTTTTAGATAACAAGATGATTACTATACATTTAAAGTACATATATGGAAAACAACAGCACACATTTTAGTAAGGGCTCTTAGAGAATCAAAAGATGTATGTTAAGATAGAGAATAGTTTCCTGGGGCAGGGCTGTGGGGATTGAAAATGACACGAAACAGATAAGCAAACCAAGACAGACCCACTAGAGCAGTGATGTATGAACCCATGCCTTGGTATAATGCTCATGGCACCCTCACTTTAAGTAAATTAAAATAAGACCAGTTCCCTTTAAGTAGTGGAGACAAAATTTAACTGACCAATAAAAACAATGATATACAAAGCATGATATACATGAACCATTATAGGAACTTATCGTGGTAAATCGAACCTTTAATCAATAAAGCTGGTTCCATTCATCAAGTACAACGCACCAGGACATCTCTGAGAAATTCACACCACCCTCTCCTTGACTGTCATATTAAGGCTGCAAAGAATATTTGATTTCCAATGTTAAGATGGGTCTTCTGTGGCTCATAGAGGTAAAATGACTCTCCTAGTATTATTATTGTACCTGTTAGGGCTCCCGACTCTTTAATTCTCCTAGAATTATCAATGAAACCTTGAGGGCTCTTAACTATTCTGCTTACTAAATTCTCAACAAAAACTAACAATTAAGGAATGTATCATCTTTGATAAGTAAAATATACAAGCAGGGCAAAAAGCTTCAGAATTGGTTTGATCTAGCAGTTTAATAGTTTCATAAAGTATTTGATTTCTTTCCCTCTTCCAGAAATTCCCAGGACAATCTAGTAATTCTTCACCCAAACCCAATTGCAAAGGCTTGGGCCAACCAGGGCTCTCTGATGACTGGGCAGACACAGCCGATTTTACCAACACAGTTTGGTGGGCGCAGAGTGGGAAGAGGGACTGCACATGTGTTTACTACAAGTCTGTGATTTGAACCCAGGCCCAAGTGACTCCCCTTACAACTTTTTGCACATGGGTGTTATGATCTGCTTCCTTGCTGGTCTTTGGACTTTTTGCAGGCCAGACTGGTGTCTCCTTTTCCTTCCTTCACCTCCCCTCTGCATTGCATGGGCACAAAGGTACTCATATACAGCAGACCTTCAGCAACTGGAGCTTGGTGACTACACAAATTTAAAAAAATGAATAAATGAAGAATTTTGATTAGGCAATTAGAAAACATTGAATGTGTAGAGAGGGATCGATGAACAGATAGACTTTAATAACACATTTAAGAATATGGAAGACAAAATAATTGAAAACACCACTTGAATCTGGTCATTTTTGCCCCCTGTTATTTTCTCAGAGTGGATAAGAAGGACGCACACAGCCCTGTGCGTTCGGGGCCCTCTGCAAATAGCTATCTGACAAAGTCAATGGTTTGGAACCTAGAGCGACAGCCAGGCCTTTAAATACTCTGTCCCTGCTCACGAGCCCGCACAGTGTGTTTGACAAGAAACCAAAGTGAATTTTAAAGCGAACAGGCCCCAGTCGCAAACAATCTTCCCTTGTTTTCAGCACAATTGATATCCACTAATTTCACTCTTGTTTAGAGGTGTCAGCTTGTGGAGGTTAACTGCTCTTTGAAGTGTTGGGAAGGATGGCGCCTGAGTGTTTCTCCCATTCTTTCCTTCTTGACACAAAAGTTAATGCTGGCATAATTAAAATCTACTGCCACAGTCAAAGGAAATAAATGCCAAACACCTCCGGAGAGAAATTATCCAGTCGGGAGCAGTTCTTATCTCTCTGGTTTGAGGTAGCTTTCAGAAGAAACAAAAAACAGTTTTTGTTGTTGTTTTATAGAGATGGGGTCTCGCTATATTGCCAAGGCTGGGGTGCGGTAGCTATTCAGAGGCTCGGTAATAGCTCACTGCAGCCCTGGGTTCCTGGGCTCAAGTGATCCTCCAGTCTCTGCCTCCTGAGTGGCTGGGACGATAGGCATGTGCCACCACACTCAGCTTAATAACAGCTTTTTAAAGCTAGACTATGGTTTTTTATTTTGTTTTAGAAATATAGAGGGCACTGGCATTTTTTGTTTGCTTCAGGGTCTCATGTCACCAGGCTGGAGTGCAGCGGCATAATCACGGATCACCAGTCTCAAACTGCTCATGCAATCCTCTCTCCTCAGCCTCCTGAGTAGCTGGGACTACAGGCACACACCACCATGCCTGGCTAATTTTTTGAAATCTTTTTGGAGACAGGGGCTCTCTATGTTGCCTAGGCTAGTCTTGAGCTCCTGGGCTCAAGCAATCTTCCTGCCTCAGTCTCTTAAAGTGTTGGGATTACAAGTGTGAGACAGCATGCCCAGCTGGCACTGACATCTTTAAAGAGAAAAAAAAACCCTTCAGGTGCTTAGAATTTAGTTATTGATATCAAGGCAAAGGAAAGTTCAAATGATTTGACCTGTTAATAGGAGGAAACACTTGCAGATGTTTATTTATTTTATTTATTCAGCAAACATTTAGTGAGCATTTCTCCAGGCTGATCACTTTTCTAGACACTGGGAATGTGGTAGTGAACAAATTCACAACAATTTCTGTCCTTTAGGGCTTAAATTCTAGGGGAAAAGATAGAACACAAATTAAACAAATGTTTGGTAAAATGACTCATCAGATATCTGGTGATCATGGGGCTCTCAGAACAAGGCAGGGGTGAGGCAAGAAGTCTTCAATGGGGCAATTGAAAGAGTTCATTTGACCTAAGACTTGAAAAGGGTGAGGAGGGGTCAGAGCCTTGAAAAAAGAGGTGCCTGTTGAGGCCAGGGATGCTGAGAAGGCTGGTGGGGCTGGAGAGGGGCAGTGAGGAGAACAGAGGGGAAGGGAGAGGGGGGACAAAAGGGTGGGGAGAGGGAGGATAGGGGAAAGGAGGTCCGTGAGTTCCAAGGGGCTGGGCTGACTAGGGAGAGGTGGGGCTTTCACTGTGCCCTGGGAACAGTGAGAAAGGAATCTCTCTGGGAGGTTGCTAAGAAAAGGAAGGTGTGGCTGAGCTTCTGAAGCGGCCATGACAGGATGGGAACCCACTACACCATCCAGAAGAGAGACTGAGGGGGCTTGAGCCAGGGTAGGACATTGGGGGTGAGGAGAAGGGTCAGGTCCTGGGTCATTTCACAGGCAAGTCCTGCAGTTTTTGATGAGAATGTAGGTTATGGCCAGGAGAGGAGACAAGATGGCCAGAAGGTTCTGGTCCCAGAAGAGGAAGAACACAGGTGGCATTTATAAAGAAGAAACTGTGGGTATTGCTGGTGTGGTGGTCAGGGGCTGGTTTGGAAATGCTAGGTTGAGCCTTCTGGGGAACATTCAAGTGGAGGTAGCAGGGACAGGTGAGCGTATTCCCAAGGTGGGCCATTTGGGCAGAAAATGTCTGGGTCTGGGGAACCTGCAGAATGTTCTAGATAGGGACAGGAACTGCTACAGAATGATGCAGGACCATGTCGGCATATCCAGGGAGAGCATCACAAATAGAGAGGACATCAATGCCAACTCCTTCAGGCATGCTCAGGACACCACCAAGGAACAGGCAGCAGGTAAGGATGGAGCAGAAAGAGGAGGGGGAAAAGGAAGGAGGAGGCTGGAGGACCAGTGAGTAGCAGGCCCAGACCACACATGAGGCCTGATAAAGCTTTGTATGAATTTTGACATTGCTATTTTTGAGAATGGAAATCACGGGAAGGTTTGTAACACAACCATTTTAGAGGTTTTAACCTGGTATAGTTGCTTGATTGTAGAGCCAGGGTGAAGGCTAGTGAGCAGGTCTCTTGATGACTGGGGTGAGAGGTGATGATGGCAAAGGTGGAATTGAGAGGAGTGGTCATATCTGGGACAGGTTTGAAAGGAGGTGCTCCTGGAGGTTGCTAGGAGAGAAAGGGAGAAAAGGAGGGACAGCAGCAACTCCAGGCATCATTCATCTTTTTTTATGGGGAGGCATTGCTAGTGGCTAATTAGAAGGAAGAAGTTCTCATTTTTAGGCACAGAGCAGAGCGCAGGGGGTGTGGAGGATGCTAAAGTTTGGGTGGATGTGTCTGGTCACAGCTGCCACCATACCTCCTGGTGGAGGCTCAGGTGGAGGATGGGCCTGGCTGCTCCTGGAAGCTGATGGTCAGGAGACTCAAGAATGTCCACAAGGGCTGCAGGTAGAGGCTGAGGAGTGAGGTGTCATTAGTGAAGGAGGCTCAGGGAGGAAACCTTGGAAGGAGGAGAGCTGTGCGCTGTCCCTTGAAGGGGGTGATGGTGAGCATGGCATCAATCTACCTGTCAAGGATTGAGAGTTGACCCGGGTGTGACCACGTGAAGACCAGTATGTCTTTGACAAAAAGATGTGTTGCTGCAGGGTGGAGGTAAAGACAGGGTTGGTGTGGATTTAGGGGAGTTACTTTAAAGGTAAAAAAAAAACATGTTTCAGTGGAAAACTAGTTACTCCTGCAGGTCCTCAATTCTGCCAGCTTCCTGCACTCTCTGGCTACAATGCTCCAAACTAGTGTTTCTAATTTTTCTCCCAATCTCCTCACTGGGCATAACTATCATGACCCTTTTCCTCAAGCCCTGCAAGCTGAAGCTAGATGATTTGATATGAACCTCAAAGAAATCTCCTTTGTGCCCTTTGCTGTGTGGGCCACCCAGAAGATTCATCAGACACCTGATACCATCCCCAGAGACATTCAGATGGCAAACCAGGAAGTTCATTGGTTCACTGCTGTCATCCTAGAGCCCAGCATCTGGAATACAACTCGACTTTCTTCTTTGGACTCAGAAACTGGGTCTCCAACTATTAATCTTTGTTTTACTTTTATTTTCTTAGACTCTCCCCTTCTTTAAGTGCCCGACTGCTCACACTGTCCAGCAGATCTCTGCTGCTCTCAAGTCCCAGACGATGATTCCACTGGCCCTTAATGAACAAAAGACAATTGAAGGAGAAATGGACGTCTGTTGTTCAAAGGAAAGAAGTTCTCTTCTTTCCTTCGACAAGAGTGAGGATGGGCAAAGATTCTCTGCCTGGCCAAACTGTATAGTATTTGGCTCCTGAGCCTTCTCCAAGGCCCATCTGTGTGTTTTCTTGTAAAATTCAATTTTAGCAAGAACACTGCTGAGTCCACTCAACCAGAACCTCCAGCTTTAGGAAGTAGACCCCACTTTGAAGCTCACACGTCTGTTCTCCTGACGAGTTTGCCCATCTGATTCTATACTGGCTGGCAAGCATCCAGAAGACACTGGAGAATTTATACTGGTCCACCTGAAGCTGCTCTGGAGCCTAGGATTACTGTCTCAGTCTCAGGTGCCACATGAACCTCTGCCCAGGGAAATTTCCCCAAGACTTGGCGCTCCTGGGGATTGAGGATCCCTATGTTTACTCATGTGGTACTCAGAGTGTGGGACTCAAAATGTTTCCACCTGATTTTTGTGGCCTTGGCAGGGGTCCTGGGATTTAAGAACAAGACAGGCTAGGTAGGTTACCTAGCACCTAAAAGGTCCTGAATTCACAGTGCCTACCATGACAGGTACCTGTCAACTTCTAGTCTGGTTGCTGTGCTTTACATAGATGCCTGTGAAAACAACACAGGAACCTCAAAACTTGTTGGCCTGCTGGAGAAGTGCTCCCTCTAAATTGTGGAAATGCCTGCTGGTATAGTTTGAAAATACGTATTTGGTCTTTGTCACTGCGGTTCCTGGCACAGAGCTCCCAAGACCTTTCAAATTTCCTGAGTGAAATGTGCATCTTTTAAAATTCATAAGGTGCCCCTTTAGATCACACCCGAGTTTATGCTAATGAGGTTACTACTGGCTGGTCCCCAGGTAGCTTCAGGATTGGGGCTGGTTGTTTAGAGGGTTGGACTATCTCACCCTCTACCACTGCGCTGGAGGTTGAGCACAATCATCAGTGGCCAATGATTTAATCACACATGTCTATTTAATGAGGCTTTCCTAAAAACTCTGAAACTACCAGTCTAGGGGAGCTTCCAGGGTAGCACATGCATCCATGTTAAAGCAGGGTGGCCACCTCAGCTCCACGAGGACAAAGGCTCCTGGGCTAGGTACCATTCTAGACCTTGTTCTCTGTGCTCTTTTTCTGGTTATTCATCATCTTAAAGAATGCATGTTTTTATGATAAACTGTCTTAGTGAATTTAGTGCTTTTCTGAGTTCTGTGAGTTTTTCTAGAAAATTATTGAATGTGAGGGGGTGTGTGGAAAGCCCCAAATTCATAGTCAGCTGGGTAGAAGTGCGAATAGCCTGGACTTCCCATGCATGACTGGAGTCTGAGGGGACTGATTTTGTGGAATTGAGCCTTCTGAACTAATTTTGGGTGTGTAGTGTCAGAATTGAATTAAATTGTTAGACACCTAGTTGGTGTCATGGAATCAGATGGTTGTTCTTGGAGAAATGAAATAGATCTTTGTTTGAAAAAGGAGCCCCCAGGTAGGAGTGGCTGCAGCTGCCTCTGCCTGGTGCATCCCAGGGTGGCCACAAGCCTGACAGTGCCCTGCAGTCAGGGATACTCAGGCTCTTGAAGAAGACAGGAAGTGGGGACTTGAGGTCTTGGCCTGACCTGGGTCCACTGCTCAACTCCATCTCTCCTTGGCTGTGTCTCACAACAAGATGTCTCCCTCTCTCTGAGCATCCATCTACTCTCTTGGTAAAGGTGCGTGCTAACAGACAGCATGTCCCGTGCACACTCAGGGCCTGGCCTTGGTGTCATATAGCTGGCCTCTTTCACTCTGCAGTGGTAGCTCCCTCCCCATTAGAAGGGAATGGAAGGACTCCATGCAATCTAACCCTTTTAAAAATTTGGTAGCTGAGTCATCCATGGGAGCCAGGAGCTGAGGGTCACCTCGGGAAAATGTCCTCAGGAGGTCAGAAACAGAGCAGGAGTGATCATCATGACAATAACCACAGCTCTACCACTTCAAAAAGGGAACCTCCACTTGAGCAGCAGGGTGACAGAGCACTGAGTTGGAGATCATTGATGAATTGTCTCTGTAACCTCCACTCACTTTTGGAAACTTTTGGAAGATTAACCAAAACTCTTGATGCACCCAAAGCACCAGGCATCCAGAGTGAGACCTCTTCTCCAGAGGCACCATGGGCTCAGCCTGCAGCCAAGCCCTTCCATGAGCCAAGTCCACTTGCCGGGTTGGCACTATTCTGGGCTGCCACATCACCAGAAAGAGATCATTGCAGGACCAGTCTCTTGGGATTCCAGGAAGAAAGAAGAGACAAGCCCAGCAGCCCTTCCACAGGGTGCCCGGCCCGTAATAAGCCCACGGTGTCTGTCAGTCCTGTCATCATGCTGCAGCTGGCACTCCTATCCCCACTGAGACTGTTGGCAGCATGGCCTGGTCAGGGGATCAGGTGTGGTGCCTCTTACCTGCAGTTCTGTCCCCTGCTTTTCCTGCCGATATGACAGCCAGGTGCTGAGGCTACCCTAGGGAAGTGTGCAGCTCGATGGTTTGCTGATGTTTCATTCAACAGATATTCTTTGAGGAAGCATCTGTGTGCTTAAAAAGAAGTGTTCATCTGTGTTCCAAGGATGCAGGCAAAGGTGTAAAGGAGCAAACATAAACTTATGACGACAAATGCCAGCTGGTTGACTGCAGGGGCTAGCAGGCTTCTCTTCACTTGCTTTCCTCCCTCCTAGTCAGACCAGTGCTCTTTGGACACTCTGGGGGAATCTTTTCTTCATCCTGACCCTGGCCCAAATGGATTGGGGTCTCAGTGATTAGGGGTCTGGTCCCCAACCATGAATCTCAAGGACTGGGCTGGTAACACTGTCTCTGTTGTACCCCTACCCCTGCCTGTGCAAAATCTAATTGCAAAGTAAAGGGTCCTTAGTTCCCAGGCCTGGAGCAGTGTGTCACTGCAGGACCAGCACCGTTGACATCTCAGCAGTGTTTTGGAAAGGTGCAGTCACTGGCACTCGGTCATAGGGTCCCTTCAGCAGGGCAGTGTTCTGGGCAGTCACCCTCCTACCACTGTGTATGCCTTATACACATACACTCACATGCTCATACATACTCACACATGCACATTAAAACAGAAAACACATGTGCATCTCACAGAGTGGTCACATGCTCATAAACACACATGCTCCATAGATTCTTACACGTGCACACATTCTTACACACACACAGGCTCACCCACACTCACAGATAGGGAACACACATGCACCTCACATAATGCTTACCAGCTCACACACATGCATGACCACACACATGCTTGTGCACACATCTTCTTATCCCACACAAACACTGACATACATACTTTCTCAAGGGTTCACTGCCTGACTCTATTCTCTATGAAGACAGCCCCCTGATGATCATCATTGACTGGTCCTCACTCACTGTCCACTCCTAACCCACGCATCTATCCCAGATGTTGCTTCTCTCCATGTGACCCCGCCTGCATTCCACAACTTCAAGATGAAGCAGAATGCTGCAGTGACCTGCTCTCTCCTTTAGATAAAGACACCCATGTGCCTTAACAGCTTTGTCTGGCCAACTTTAAGCCAATGCCAGGACCCAGCACATACTCTGGGACAATGCAGATGGAACTCCAGAGATGTGCACATCTCTAGGATGGACTGTAGCTCAATGCGTGTACCAAAAGGCTGACACCAAATGACATATTTAAGAATTAGTGTTCAATGTATTCGTGACATCTAAGACTTCCTTTAGCCCACAACCCCCTCATGCTATGACTGGAAGCTACTGCCCCACAAACTGCTCCCTGAACCTTGCTGGGCGAGGCTGAGAGACTTGTGGGGGGCACTTAGGGAAGGCTGGGTAGCAGCATGTGATTTGAGATTCTTCCCATAAATTCTCATCACCATTTGAGTTTCCATCATTCAAAGCCTGGATTTGTTTTTGTTTAGTTTCTACCTAAGAAGCACATTTTCTTAGGAGTGATTATACATGGTATTGTGTTTTTAGTTTCTATTTTCACAGGCTCATTTTCAGTGTGTAGAAATGTGATTGATTCTTGTGAGTTTATGTTCCATACTGTGACCTTGCTGAACTCACTGATTAGTTGCAGCAGGTTCTTTTAGGATGTGCATGTTTTGTTTGGTGGATTCTTTGGTATTTGCCACTAGGCAATTGTATCATCTGAAAGTAGGGAGATTTTTATTTCTTCCTTTCCAACTTATATGCCATTTATTTATTTTTTCCTACTTATTATACTTGATACATCTTCTTTGTGTGTGTGCGTGTGTGTGTGCGTGTGTGTGTGTGTGTGTGTGTGTTTGAGTCTCACTCTGTCACCTAAGCTGGAGTGCAGTGGCACACTCACTGCCACCCCAGTGATGACCTGCTGGGATCCAACGATCCTTCTGCCTCAGCCTTCCAAGTAGCCAGAACAACAACAGGTGCGTGCTACCATGCCCAACTAATTTTTAAAAATTTATTGTAGAGACGAGGTCTTGCCAAGTTGCCCTGGCTGGTCTTGAACCCTTGGGCGCAGGCAATCCACTCACCTCGGCCTCCCAAATTGCTGGGATTACAGGCTGACCCACCGAGCCGAGCTGATACAGCTTCTTAATGTCAAATGGTGGTGAGAGAAAACTACCTTGTTTTATTCTCAGTCATAGGGAGAAAGTATTCAGTTTCCACCATTTGTTGTGGTGTTATCTGTAGGATTTTCGTAGATTCTCTGTGTGAAATTATGGTAATTCCCCTCTATTCCTAACATGATAAAAACTATTAGCATAAATGTGGGCTGCTAAATTTTGTCAAGAGTTTTTCTGCATCAACTGATATGATGGTATTACTTTTCCTCTTTGATTTACTAAATGATTTTTTAATATTGAACCAGCCTTGCACACCTGGAATAAATCCTGCTTAGTCTTGGGGCATACATCCTGCTATAGGTTGCTGGATTCAATTTTCTAATGTTTTGCTAAAAATTTCACATCTAAGTTCGTGAGAGATATTGGTCTGTACTTTTTTTCTTCACTGTCTCTGTCTGGTTTCGGTATCAGGTCATACTATTTTTTTATTTATAAATAGGTGAGTGTAAATCACAGTCTAATATATCTTCATTACATCAAGAAAAGAAAGGCCAGCTTTAATAATGTCTTAATGGGTAAGAAGAAATGAGCACATACACACATCTTCCAACCATTGAAATCAGGGCCTATAGATATTATGTCATCATTGTTATCATCATCATCATCATCGTCATCATTGTCTACATGGACAATCATCCTTATATCATTGAACTTGCTCTGGGGCAGTGTATGAACTAGAATCTTATACACATGAATAACTGTTTTTCCACTGATGATAGTGTTGTCTTGAATATCTGGTTAATCTTTGCTATGCTAGGATTTAAATGTGATCCTTTCCAGGGTGTTAATACCTGTCTTTTGCTGCAACAAGTCTGTCAGCTAAGTGTGAGGAGTTAGTCACCTATAAACCTCTAAGAAGCCTGGAATAAACCCTCCTGCATAACTAATTCTCTGCTCTAGCCAGACAGTCCTGCTTTAATTTCAGTGAATGCAGAGTCAATGCACCACAGCCATTTCCAAGTCATAAACTCCTTGGAAAGGCCAGGCGGAGATCTGTTAATATGCCAGGCAAGGGGTGGAATATTCTCCATCGATCGAAGATTTCTGGAGTGAGCCAGCCTCACAGAGCTAGTGTTTCACTGATGGCAGAATCGTGTTGTGCAGCTGTGCCCCAAACAGTGAGCAATGTCTTCTGTCTGGGTTAAAAAGAGTTTCACCTTCAGAGTCATCCTGTTATTGGAAAATAGTAACCTTTCTTGGAAGGAAAAATAAAGTTCTGCAATTTGGCCAGGTTTATCTATGATGTTGGGTCTAACTGACCAGGGAAGGAGGCCAAGGCAGATGCCGACAGGGTGCTATTTCAGTGGCCAGCCACACCAGTGGTGTTATGATCATTCACAGTTATTCACATTTCAGAACTGGAGACAGTGCAGCAAATACACACATGGACTTGACGACCTTCCAGTCATCCATGTGCACTTGGCCTTGTAGGCTGTGGGAGGTTCCTGTATAACGCAGGGAGTGGCTATGTCTCAACTTGTATCTCCAAACTATTGTCTTCAGGAAGATTGGACTGACATTTGAGGTCAGTTCTCTTGGGCTTCATATTTTTATCCATAGAATGATAAAGTTGGTTAAATCCTGTTTCTCAAAGCATGCCACAGGACTCTCCCTTGCCAACTACCGTATTTCTTTAAGTGACCTTGCCTTGACTCACTTTTAAACTGCACATATATTAAGCAGTAATATTCTTAACATGATGTTTGGTGTTCTATGTATGTAATGCCCATCAAAAACATGCAAATGTAAAAATTAAGGAAGAAATAATTCAGAATAAGAATGTTCTTCTGTGGGTCAGCCATTCATATGATCCCAGTGCCCCCACACAGGGAACACTAAGACCTGCAAGTGTTATGTCTTGTCCTTGCAGAGACAGGCAGGAGTTTGTTTCTACTCTGCTGATGAGACTATGGAAGAGGAATGGAGAAGATCTCGTGCCACTCCACTCACCGCACTGTGATGGGGAGGAATCAGCTGGCTTTGTGTCTGGTGAAGGAGCGTGGTTTCTATCCCTGGAAACATGGGCTGCCATCTCCAGGATCACTCCGGTTCTACACTCAGGACCATAGAAACAGCAAACAAGGATGGTAAGTCTGAGCCTTCAGGCTCCTGTTGTCTACAGACCAAGGAGTTCTTTCCTCCTGTCCCCAGGCCTGGCTGAGACGCTCCATGGCCGTACCAGGCTTGAGTCAAGGTCTCTACTGATGGAGGAGCTCTGAGTCTGCTGTAGGAAGGAAGTCTAAGACATGCTTTTTGAAAATACCTGCAGGCAGGTAGGATGTTCCCCATAAAAGTGGCCCTGCAGAAGCTGACTGACCCCGTGCTGTGAGCAGAGGCAGGAGCAGGGGGCAGAAGTGGGGTCTGGGCCAGGGCCAGGGCAGGGACCAACTACTGGAGCTGGGAACAGGGTCAAAGGTGGAATGGGGCAGGGCAGGGCCAGGGACTGGGTGCTGTTCCTGCTCTGACACCTAGACATCCTCAGGGAGAAAGATTACCTTCTTTCTTATCTTAAATGCCACATATACTTGACGTTGTACTCTAAAACACGAGCTTATGATACAATGATATCTGATCTTATCTACCTGCAAATGGGATGCTGGCTTAAGGAGTGTGTTACAGCCTGCCTGGGCCCCTGCACCATGTCACATGTCCCTAGGCTTCTACCTGGTCCCCTGATTTCTTAATGTCTGTTTGACACTGTGCTTGACCCCTGAAGACCACTCCAGATTCTTATAATTGGAAGGTTCTCAAGGGACAGAGAAAATCACATTTTACTGAAATCTAGGGTGGAGTTTCAGCTAGTAAATGAGAGAACCACTGACTGTTGGGGGGATGCTTTCTGGGGTCCCTTTGGCTGCCTCATTCGACTCCGTAATTAACAATGCCCTGTGTGCTAAGCTCTCTAGCACCACACTGGGCACCCACTTGGGAATGCACCCATAGGAGGAGGAGAAAGAGGAGGCCCCAGGTAATGACTCCAAATGACAAAAATATACACACGGTGACAAGGCTGAGTAATTAGAACGTGTCCTCACAGGCACTTTGATCTCCTAATCAATTCTTCTGAGCTTCCCACATGGCTCTCTCTCTGCTTTTCATAATATAATTTAATTTTTATGTACAGATTTTCCTGAAGGGCATAAATGCATTTTCACTTTATGCCCCAGTAATTCAGTTTTAAACCAAGCATAAAAACTCAATAAACAGCAAAGAGCTAACTGCATATGCCAGGCCCATGACCTTTTACTGTTATTGTTGAATAAATAAGAAAGTGAGTAGAAGTCACATATGAAGTCCACCGAAGATTTTCCATTGTCTGTTAGAAAATCAGTCAGAATTGACAATAATTTGATAGTTCATGCTTGAGAGAGCTCCCAATTGGGAATGTGCGGCCTGAAGATTGGCTCTCGGGGCAGTCATCAGGAGATGGGGCTCTCCCTGACCTTGAAACCGTCCCCCAGCTGAGACTCCATAATAAATGCAGAGAGGCTCTGTGCTGAGTCCCCACCTCTGATAAGCAGAGGTGAAAATGAAAATTGGCGGAGATGCCACATACGTAGATTTTTCAATTGGTTTTTCAAATCTTGCCTGAGTGGAGGGTCCCTCAATGCTGAAGTTGTGCAGGCCGTGCATAGCTTGTGAGACTGTCCCAAAAGCACAAAGGACAATTATCTGAGGGATTTGAACAAAACCAGTCTCTTTCATGGGCCCATGGAACAATATCCTCTGGGCTATTTGATCTGGAATTCCCTTCATCCCCGGATGGAGGACCGGCACCTTGGATCTGAATCACACTCAGAAGTTTCAGGCCCTTTCCACACCCAGTGTTCCATTTTGAGCATTTTGCCTGGACTTAGACATGTTCAGTGAGAGGGCTTCCTGTTTGCTGTTGACAGGTCCATGATGGGGACACTAGTCATTAGAAAGTGCTGCTACTGTGGAGCCCAAGGGTCATCCCTCCCTGATGTTTCCCGGGCTCCTGGGCCACCTGGAAGCACATCCACTCACTAGCTCCATCTTTCTGTGACTCTAGAAGTGACTCAGGTGTTCTGGAAGATTCCTCGACCATTGTCACCTTGTCCTTCTTTTACAGGGTTGGCCCAGGAGTACAGGGTCTTCCTTCCTCTAGCGTATTCGTCCTGGCTCTCCTTCCTCAGAATTTAAGTCTTGTGCTGTGTGCCCAGGGGGCCACACACTGTGTGTCCACTTAGTCAGTTTTCTTTGACAGTGTCAGGCCCGAGTTGCACCTGCAGGATTCTGAGTCATCCTTAGACACTGCACAGACTAATAGATAACAAGGTGGTGGGAGTGGATGGATACTTAACAGGCAGACAGGCCTGAGACCCTGGGCTCCTGCAGGGGGAGAATCGGGGATCAGGATGCATGAAAAGCAAGAGGCCAGGGGGTGCCTGAGCTGTGCAGAAGAGGACAGAGAATCAGGGCCCGTGCTGAGGCTGCCCAGTGCTGGGAGAGACAACAGCTTCACTGGACAGGTGAGGAGAGCAGGCAGGGCCAGCAGTGGCTCATCTTCATCCCCCTGGTCTGCAGGACCAGGACTCGGGTGAGGCAAGCTTGGAGTTCATTCAGCCTCCTGTAAGTGAGGGGTGGCAGTCCTCTGACATTTGTACCCCTGGCATCTCTCTTGCTTCACCCAGTCCTGTCCTGCTGGACTCCTCTGAGGCCCGAAGTCCCCACTTTTCATAGTTAGTGACACTGAGATCTAACCAAGGAGGTTGAGCCTGTGAGTGGGGCTATGAGTAGGGCATGTGTGTGTACATGTGCTTTCACTCACATACGTGAGTATGTGTATGCATGTATGTGTCTTTGTGTAATGTGTGTGCATGTATATATGTGTGGGCACATATATGTGTGTGTGTAGAAGGGCACAACGTTGCTGAAGGTGGATCTTCCACTTGCCATGGCTCAACCTTCTGGAGAGCTCTGTGCTGGCTTCCCTCTGCACACCCTTGTCTCTGAGCAGGGCAAGTTTTCATCAGAAAGGTGACTGCTTTTCCCTTTTGCTTTGGATGCTCATAACAACGTGTAGGTGAGACCCAGGTGAGGGTGATGCATCTGCTCAGTCTCAGCTGAAGCTTCTCTTCCAATTAAACCTGGGAGTGTTTGCACAGCCCCGCTGCTTCCAGGTTCGGGTGTGGGAGGCAGGCAGGATCCATGCCCATGGGGATCTTCAACCAAGGGGATGCAGGACACATCCTGGCAGTTTCTGGCCAGGCATCAAGATGAAGCATCTTCCTTGGCTTGGCAGCAAGAGCTTGAAGCAGATGAAAGCCTTTTGCTCAGCAGACAGGATACCAGAGGAAGGCGATCTTGTCAGGACTGGGGAAGCAGGGTGGCTGCCCAAGTGAGCCTCGGTTCTAGGAGTAGGGAGGGGAGATGAAGGGTTAAGAGGATGTGGTGGGGGACTGGGGTGCAAGACATGAGGGGATGGAGGAAAGGCCAGGCTGCAAAGGTGATTAGGTTCCAGCCTGGTGAGACACAGCGAGATCCCTCCCAGCAGGTGTTTGTTGTGGCTTGCACTGTGATTGTGGGGATACCAGGTGAGCAGGTGGGAACACCTGGATCAAGGAAGCCAAGCCCTGGCACAAACAGAGCTTCCTTGAGGACATTTGGACTGGCCTCCACTGTGGCATTTGTGAGAAAACTGTGTAGCATCTGTCACTCCTGGTGGCTTTTGTGGCCTCACCCTGGGTAGGGATATAGGGCAGCTTCTCAGACAGGGACCAGATCCCAACAGAGCCAGGGCATGGGCTGCCACTGCTGAACTGGGCTTAGGCCCAAAGAGCCTCTTTCCCCTCCCATGAAGGAGCCGCAGCCTGGTGTTGGGGACAAAGGGCTTATGTGACCACATAATTGCTGAAGTTCATGTTGTTTTTCCCTGCGATTGTCCAGTCCTCTGCCCACTGAGGGTGTCAATCTGCTGCCCTGACCCATCCAATTCCACACTCCAACAGCTGCAAGAACATTGCAATTATCTCTCTCTTGTCTCTCCTGCCCCTTATTTTTCTCAATTGCCCCGAGCTCTGCTCCTGTGTGTCCTCCTCTCTAGGCAGGATGGAATTGTTATGTGTCCCTGACAGCCAGAATGGGGCAGCCTGCAGCAGCAGCCACTGTGGCTGAGGGTAGGGTGCAAACCGGGCAGAAGCGGCCTCAAGAGGGGCCAAGTGTGGGTAGAGAAACACGTCCAAAGTGGATTCTACCCTCTCCATGCTGTTGTAGACATCTCCAGGCACTTCCTTATTGCTCGATGCATCCAGACCCCAAATCGGCATCAACATGGAGACCTACACAAATGACCCAGCCTTCAAAGAACAGCGACATGACTTGTCCTGAAAAGTAGCCAGTCCACCTAGGACTGTCACTTAGAAGGGCTCCCAAAGGCTCCATTGAGAAGACAAAAGTGCAGCCACATCTCAGGCTGACAGGTAGAGGATTTCAGAAGCTTGAAGGTGAGCTATTTCTGCCATTACAGGGAACCGAGCACATATGGTCCCATCCCTGTAGAGTTGGATTCTGTTCCCCAAGACACTAGAAGATTGAAGATAGTAAAATGATTGGGAGCAGGAATGAATGAGCTGGAGAGGGGGTAGAGGCTGGAGATGGAGGCAGTTCCTCACTAAGCCTCAGTCTCCCTGTGTGTGCAGCAGGTACTGGGAGAAGTCCTTCAGCACAGAGATTTGGGAGGCCCTGCTCTGATGTCACTTGTTCACTTCATTTACTTAGAGGAAACTCAACTGGGGCCTCCTCTCCACTGTCTGCTGCTGACAACCTTCTCATACTTCCCAGAACTAGCATATTCAGCATCCCCACAACCAGGTGCCATGCTTTCTCCAGGCCACTGGGTTATCACAGAATCCATCTGAACTAATGCGTAATTCCCAGAGAAGTTGTGGCTGGGGCACTGGGGCTGGTGGTCTTGGGGATTTGAAAGTGGGAGGTGAGGTTAGCAGAGGAGAGGAAAGGAGTGTTGAGAACCTCTTTGAATCTCTGCCCAACCTGCCTGAGGTTAGTGCTGACCCAGCCTCTTCCCATGGCTTTCACTCTGCAGGAACCTCAGAGCTGGCTCCTGTCTGGCCGCCCTCACCAAGCATCATCTGCCTGCCTCTCTTGGGATGATCCTCAGGGGACAGGCAGGGTGTGGTGGTGAGCTGCACTGCATTCATACATCTTGCTGCCCTGAGGACCTACACACAGTTGTCACTGAATCCCTCTGTGTGCCTTGTGGAGGGAAATCCAGTGTGAACTTCTTCCCAATGAACTGGTGGTTCCATGGAGAATTCCAAAGCAACTCTGTCTTTGCTGTGCAGAGAGAGCTGCCCATACCTACTGCCTCTAGGTTCAGCCCCTCTGCAGGCTGCTGACTCGTTGCAAGGCCCCCATATCACCCACCTGTGTGCAGGGGGTTTGGCAGAGGGATGGATACTTCACAACAGTGACTTGGCTGAGAAATGCAGTGCAGTAGTGATTTTGGAAATCAGTCTGAGTCTCCTTTATTCTGCTTCTGTTTCTAGTAATACCTCAGAACTCTGAGAGAAACTCCTTTCCCAACCAGGCTGCCCAGGAGGCTTGCTCTCCAAAGCAGTCCAGGATCTGCCCTGCAAACGGTGATGCCTGAGGGATTGTCTGATGCCCTTTGACCTAGCCACTCCCACAGCAGGACCTGAGCACAGCTGTGATGTCTACAAACCAGGTGTTAGTCCCCTCAGACTCATAGCTACAACTTGTTCAAGGACCTCTTGCTCTCAGCTCTGGCTTTCAGAGCCCCTTGTCCCCAGGTCTTCTCATCTGAGACTTGTCCCATCAGGATGGGCGTTGTGAGCAGGCCTTTGTGCCAAGGATAGACCCACAGCAGAGACCAGGGCTTGGAGGACAGGGGTCTGGGTTAGGCCACCCTGAGCCATCAAAGTAGAGGTGGGTGCCCTTGGCCTGGGTGGTGCATGGGGGAGCTGAGGTGGGCAATGGCCCTGGGCATCATCCAGGGCTGGTATGAAACACAGGCACCTGTTATGAATTATCTGGGTGTTCACACATTTATGTGTTGAGCAAGTTTGTAAACAAAGTCCGTTTGAGACTTGGAAGGATTTGGAAGTAAATCAAATCAACTACCCCTGCCTGCAAGGCATCCGCATCTGAGCCCACGGAATAAATCCACCATAGGAATGAGTGTCACCGAATGAGAGGGCTGATGTCCTTCCAGGCAAATGATCATTCCTGACTGAGATGTGCTTCTGGTGATCCACAGTTGATTACTGAAGGCCCATGGGGTGGACAAATATACCTTAGAAGTACATAGCTCCCCTGGAGCAGAGCTAAGAAGGGACAGAGAACCACGGTTACTTACTGGAGATGGGAGTGATAGTGGGGGACAGGGAAGAGACCCCATATGTGCTTGCAGCTCTATACCCCAGACCTCCAGTTTCCTTTAATCACACAACAAAGTTCTGTGGGGTTCAAGGGATCCAGAACGCATATCACTTCATCTTCCTAGTTCAGACAGTTTGCTCTGGTTTTTGTGAGTGTTGCAGAAATGCACACAGCCAATACCTTCTTTAGATTAAACGCATTTCTACTAAGACTCTGGTTCAAAACCTTATAATAGCCAGACTGGGTAGCTCAGCCTGTAATCCCAGTGCTTTGGGAGGCTGAGGTGAGTGGATTGCCTGAGCCCATGGGTTCAAGACCCACCCGGGAAACTTGGTGAGGCCTCACTTCTACAATAAATCAAAAATTATCCGGTCATGGTAGCTCGTGCTGTAGTTTCAGCTACTTGGAAGGCTGAGGCAGAAGGATCGCCCGAGCCCAGCAGGTCAAGGCTGCGATGGCTGCGAGCGTGCCACTGCACTCCAGTCTGGATGACAGAGTGAAACTCCAACTAAAAAAAAACAAACAAAAGCAAAAGACAAACAAAAAACCTTATAATATTGCCAAATTTACATGACTTGTTGAAAATGTGTGACATGTTGTCAATATTGACTTTTTGCCAAATTTCAGCAACGAGCACAATCTCTGTTCCCTCCTCTTTTTTCATCCAGTTTGGTTTCCTTCAATACAGTCAGCCTCTTAATTATTTTAATGATAGGTGAGCGGCAAATGCCAATAGAAATTAAAATGAAAATTCTGCTGTCTTTACTCAAGCAGAAAATTTTATCGTTATGAACTGTGTGCTGAGCACTGCACTTCCTGACCTTGGTTTCCGGTCTGGGGAAAGCACAGAACTTCACCTTCCCTTTACTCTTCTTTCAACAGATATTCCTTGGCACCTGTGATGGGTGAGCACTGTTCTAGGCATAAGGGATAGAGCAGTGGACTAAGTCACTCCTCTCATGAGCATCACTCTAATGGGTAGAGACAGACAGGAAACCCACCACCATGTACATATTTCATATCAGGAGATGACAAGGCCTCTAACAACTAGTGATCTTGGTAGTTAGCTCATATCAAGGGGGATTGATGGTGGGTGGGTTTGTTTTTTCACAAGGAGAAACCACCCTGATGGGTTAATACTCAGAGAAAGACCTGAAAGTCTTAGAAAAGTAAGTCATGTAGCTGTCTTATAGAAGAGACGTGGTGTCTGCAATCCAATTGGACTAAAAGCAGAACAGATATTAATAGTTCACTTGGTAAATGTGATGAATGGCAGGAAGCCCATGGACAGAGATCAAGAAGAAGATCTCAGAGATAACTGAGAGCCAGAACATCTAAGAACCTGCAGGCCCTCAAAATGATGTTAGTGCAGATTACTGTGAGTGAAGTAGAAAGCACAGGAGTGACAGGATCTGACCTGAGTTGAACAGGACACCAGGTTGAGCATGCACTGTAGGAAGGAAGGGGCTATGGATGGCCATCCTGTTATGGAAATTGTTCAAAAACGATGACAAAAAACGATGAAAAATTAGATGGGATGCAGTTACAAAAATAGTGAGAAATGTCCCACCTCTCTCTCTCTCTCTCTCTCTCTCTCTCTCTCTCTCTCTCTCTCTCTCTCTCTCTCTCTCTCTCTCTCTCTCTCTCTCTCTCTCTCACACA